>JAALXI010000106.1:0-295977 GCA_012977755.1 Fusarium nurragi | reverse complement strand
GGGTGGGTGGGTGCCAGTAGACATACCTTGGTGCGATATAGCCACGAATGAAACACCAAGACAGAATTCCGATTAGCATCGATGCAATCCATTCCGCCCAAATCATCCAAATATAGGCCCTTGCGCGTCCTGTTCGTTTATACTGCTCCCATGTCTGCTTTGCGGCCTTCTGTCCCGAGAAGATTCCAACAGCGAGTGTGAAGCCCCAAATGATACTGGCGACGAGCTGATCGGTTGTGCTAGGTTTGACAAACACATAGTGGTCTGGAATTAGGAAGCCCGCCATGATCAAGAGCTTGGGATGATGAGTGAAAGGAAGACAAAGAGCCAAGACAGACAAGAGAGGAGCAACCCTTGCATCTATTAAAGAAAAGAGAAGGATCCTTGCCAAGGCCCCCGACGGAGATCGGAATCTTGCAGCAGACTTTTCAAGGGTTCCAGAAGTTAGTGCTATCCCCGGTAGTTTCTGTAGGTCGAGATGCTAAGGCACTAGATCTTCCCAAGATGAACAAATCGGAGGAGAGGCTTTACGCGCGACTGGGGAAATGGACATTGATGATGCGGTGGACTAGACCCGTTTTGGGCTACTACTATGACCAAGTCAATGGCGCAGAGACACTCTATGCTAAGGAATAGGGGCACGTTTATGTGGTCAACCGCCTGTACCGCATCTACGACCCCCGGTGGGTGGGTTTCAATACCCACCACGCATTAGGTATGCTGAGAAGTTTAGGATAGATACTCAGGATAAATTTAGAGTATCTTAGTTGAGCCTATCATAAGTTTCAGATAAATCTTTGTGTTAAAGTATCACAATAAATGCTCATCATAATCCCTGGTGGCGTCTGTCCACGACACGTGGATGGCTCGAGTCATTGACGATTGAGGTTGGTCTTAGTCAATTTTGGATTTTGCTAGCAGGGGGTTGATGCCGTGCCGCATAAGTAAAGAAAGGCTGAAGCGTTGAGATCTTCCAGAAGACGATCGACCAGTCTACCAGTCTCTTGGGTTTCCAACATCATTCACTTGGTCAATTGGACAGTGGCCTCGTTTATCAGACTGACATCGAGCTCATCGACCCGGGAGATGAAGACGGTGGTTGATCACCTAACCTCTAAATAAAGCTGAATCGCTTGAGGTACCACTTCTTAAAATTGAGATCCGGCATCTGTATCCGTAGACTCTTCGCCGTCCGCTTCGCCAAGATTCAGCCGCAGTAGTCGATGGTAAATGAGTCGCTCAGCATCCGGAAGCCTGGGTTTCCAGAGGATGGATCTACGTCGATCATACTCAGTACGGTTAGCAGATATGACTAAGTCGACAGAGCTTGCAATGACCTGCTTCAAGTGGACAAGCGCCGCACAGCCCAGGAGCACAGACACTGGACTACTGACTCGACGCACATGGCCCTGCTTCATAAAGTTCATGTGAGCTTTCTTAGCTGCTCTTTATCGCGTGGCAAATTGATGGTAGTTGAACAAGCTTCCGTGCCTGAATGTCACCGTACCTTGGCGGAAGAACAAAAATTCCCCCCTGGCGCGGGAGGGAACCCTTTCATCCGGCAGGGAGAAAGGTTGACCCCGCATTTGGCGCCAGTGGCTTGCGAGTCATTGAGTCGTCGCAGATTCTAGACTAGATACTTCCCGCGTCAATTTCATTCTGCGTAAGGCTGGGATATGCAAGCCAAGATCAAGGCTTAGTGTTGGATGGCTTAATAGAACTTTATATTTATTGGTCTATCGAATCGAGCGTTGGGGTTTACCACCAAAAGCATATGACTCGAAATTCCCAGGCGTAGCTTGCCCAATGTAAGAACGCTGTCCTTGAATGGTTTTCTTTTTTCTTCCTCTTTTTTGCTTCTTTCTTTTGGGGGACGGCAGACGTGTCGTAATCGGGTTCGTATACTAGGCAACACCCTATTATGAAGAATTGTCAATATCATATGAAGATTAGACATACTACTTACTGCCTGGTTTATCCTAAAATATTCAAGATTATCAAAAATACTCCTAAACTACCCTAGAGAACAATATGTCCTTTCTAAACTGAGACTAGTCTATCCTTAGCTGTGGGTCAGTGCTCAAAGGCTATTAGGTCATTGTTTGGTCGTAGCTCCACACAATTCGAGGACTGCTTCACTGTCTTGCCAAGGCAATGGGGGCCAAAGAATTGGATGAGACGATGCAAAGTCACTCCTACAGCTTGACATGCCAGAGGGAATGGAATATCTGTCAGAGACAAAGAAATCTTCTCTTCAACCCCAATTGCTTCACCCAATCTGGTCATCGTGAATGGGAAGCAGTCTGCTGACAATCTCGCCGGAAGTCAAGAGGCAATGGAGCCATCAACTGACAACAGGTTTGCAGTCACAGTATCACTCAAAATCTGCCAGGAATGGCAGTGTAACAAAAGAAGTCCGTCAATTATGCGCTACCTCTGAAATGCTACAGCTCCACGCGTACCTCAGTTTATCGAGGACCAGGAAAAAGTATAAATATTGCGCTGGCTGCCGCCTTCATTCTTCCGTTCGAACATAAAGCATTGAGATACTGGAAACGCCTTGAACTCAACTCTGACCATATCATAACTTCTCCATAGACTGCCCCCAAGCCAACTTTACAACTATAAACTATGTGCAAGCAAATCCACACCCGAGTACTCTGCAGACAATGCTACCGCATCGTTAACGAAGTCTGGCAGCCCATCATCTGCGCCAAGGCTGTCGAGAATGGAAATGCCCTCGGCGCTTGCGGAAGCACAACTGTGGAGACAAAGGACGTCGAGTCGTCACTTTGTGAGAAGTGCTTCCAGAAGAAGATGAACAAAAAGTAAGCGAAATGGTGATGACGCATCAATGGAGGTGGGATTTATGGCCTCAACTTAGTTAGCCCTGAATATTTGCAGCATTTCACTTTACCTCAAGGGATACCTTCTCACAGGAACATATCAATCACCTAAGCCAATTTTAATTCTGGGGTGTAGGTGTTCCATTATCGTGATATTTGACACTGGCTTTAAGATCGATGAACACGAATGAATGAACGGCAAATCATTGGTATTGAAGACACATACTACTAAGACATGGACGACGACGCCGCTCAGAAGGGCAGGTCGATATTCCCATATGGTCCCGTCTATTTCTTGTCGCCCGTGACAGGTGCATCACCCGTATTGTGAATAGCATTTGGTACAGCTCTTTCAACTGATTCAGGGAGTATCTCTTGAATCTTCTGCGGCACCACAGACTCCTTGCCACCGCCCTTGGCGTGCGACTTGCTGGTCGATTGTCCAGGATCAGAGCCGGTAGGGTGGATCTAATGATCTGTCAGTTTTTCTTCTGAGCCTGCCATGAGGAATGCAGCCATACAGAGTCGGGCAGAGCCTCTTCGACGCCTTTAGGGACGGCTTCTTGCACACTCTCGGGCACCTTGGATGCACCGGTCCCATGTGATTTTGCGTCTGCGTCGCCGTTACCTCGCTCAATCTGTCTGAACGCAGGCAGTGTTGAGAATCGTCTTGGGGCAATTGACTGAACCCGGACGAGATTTAGGATAGATCGAGAGTTGCGCATGATTTTCGATGTATGATGGTTTAATGATAAGTGATGCAGAGGAAAGAATTGATAACATGGCAGAACCGTTCCATTTTATGTGGCATGTCAATCATGAACGTCATGACTTGCCAGTGGTTCATTCCACCGACGTAGTGATTTAATATCATGGACGTCATCTCTCATTCTTGCTGTGCGTCAGATCATCAATGAAGGACGTAATAATCTCAAAAGACAATGACGCAGTGCAGCTAGACTGTATGTACTATGATGCGAAAATAGTTCATGTACAAGTTCTTTTTTACTCTGTTTCACACTATATTCGTTGAATACATTTATATGCTGGCCGAATAGCTATTCAAATAGGCCAGTTAGCCAGATTAAGCACACCTGATATTCCTCCAGTGTAACTCAAGCGGCTGGCTTCTTTTGACCCAGAATCACATCAATGACCTTGTGGTCGTCATAAGTAGCGACAGTCCGTTCACACAGAGATGCAACACGCTCTTTACTCTGCAGACCATCCGGACAGATGAGCCAGATGACATTGGTCATGAAAGAACGTCGATACTCAATCATAACCTCAGGATCGTCGTGTCGGTCGAACTTTGGCCCTCCAAGCCGGTGCAATGTCTCAAGATAGTGGTCTAAGATGCTCATCTCATGAGCCCTGCGATCTTCCACACTGAGCATGGCCGTCATGTGGTAGACCACATCGTGAAAGCATGAGCCAAAGTGGAAAGCCGACCAGTCTAGAAAGCCAATACGCCCGTCAGCTGTAAAGTAGATGTTGCCAATGTGAGTATCGCCGTGCAACAAGGTGCGAAATCGCGGGTTGCGCTCAGCGTAGTAACGGTCTAACGCCTCATTGCACCGAGCACCATTCATCAGATAATTCGGTAGCTGAGGTCGGCCAGGTCGTCTGACAACTTCATCCCACGATCTGCACATGAATGTCATGGCAGGGTCGTAGTTGTTCCAGATCCCTGCTTCCTGTTAGAATTGAAGAAGAGGTTATTAAGAGGTCATACAAGGGTGGTCTTCTTGGCTTTGGCCCCAGTACTGCGCGTGGAGGCCGGCCAACTGTTCAACACCATTCTTGACCTGGTCAACCGAATAAGAAGCAACTTCGGCAGGGAAAGTGCACCCTTCGCTGACGAGATCGTTCATGATGGCGATGCCCTGCTTTTCGCTCGTTCCGCTCCACCAACCCCTGGGAAAGATTATATGGTCGATAGTGGGAGCTACTTTTGAGAAGAACTCTGCCTCGCGTTGAGCCAGACTGACCGTCCATGGCTGAGCTTCGATCATCTTGGGGTCAAAGACTCCCTTGACGCAAATGTCCGTTGGTCTCTCTTCCTTACCCTCATCTTCGTATGTGATTGTATAGAAGAGTTTACTGGCTGTACCCCATATGCTGCGCGTATTCTCCACGGATTTGATCTTGTGACCGAGCTTGGCTTCAAACCACTCTGGGGTGAGAGCAGCCGGAAGAGCTGGCAGGTGATCGCTGTTTGTCTCAGACATTTTGAGCCTCTTGATGTGAATATTAGATAGAATACAGAAATCCTTCCACTTGTGAGTAACAGCTCGAAAAGAAAAGATAATATCCACCAACAATTTCTATGCTTACAGATCGTAGCCATCCACATTTATCCGAACAGTCAGCCAAGAGAGGGGTACAGCCTTGATTACGTGAACGCATCCGATTCTTACCAACTGCCTATTTTCGGCCTCAAAGTTGCAGGATCAAACGGAAACGCTGTTCATGTGACAGAAAACGTGAGATTGTAACCTTGGTCCACGAATAGCCCTCGCAGAGATGGAACACGTCAACAGCCTCCTAAGTGTGGATTAAATTGACCTACACTAGATGCTGCTGGTGCTCAACCTGTCGGATGCTGTGCCACTAGCATATCTTTTCTTGCCCAGGATTCTGTTCATGGGTCGCACTAGGAGTGGAGTACATGAGCAACCCGTAGGGAAGTGAGCAGATAGGCGGGCAAGAGTAGAATACGCACATTACTAGACCTGTTCATAGAGAAGTTCAGGACTCCACGAGGTATAGTAAAAGCCGAAACAGAGATGGGCTTTTGCGATGCCGTTGGAATAAATTGCTGGCGCAGCTTGACTTATGTGATGATGCTTACAGGTTGACAAGGTCTGTTATTATCTGAGACGAATATTGAATTTTACTATCAAAAATCCCAAAGTAGTGCATATTCACGAAACTTTGAGCATGAGAGAAAGTATTGGAATTTTATAAAAGAGATCGCTAATGACGGGTATAGAAGAAACATGTGACTATGCTCGATAAAAGAAAAGATATGCCTTTAGTGGTCCTCCACATCCTCATCTCGTCCTGGGTACATGATATCTTGAGTAATGACAGCCCTCACATGGCTGTAGAAAATAAAAGCGAAAGCGCAGAGAATTATTATACTCATTCCAGTGGCGAACCATCCGATAACGCTACTACCAAGAGCCTTGCTGATAGAAATGGTCGCCAAGGTGAAGCCGGTATTGGGGAAAACCATAGCCCACCACCCGAGGTGAAAATAACGAGGGGGAGACTGGATGACAGCGACGGCAGCGATACCAAACCACCATAGGCTCAATGCCCACAGGAATATGGCACTCATAGTAGCTATAAGCTTAACGATGGCTACATTGATGGATGTGCCATCTTTGACAAAGTCGATATCATCAGGCAGGCCCTCGGCCATGCCTATCAAGGCCAGTGCGGTGAAGGCAGGTGGACCAACGCACATGAACAGTCCTGGGCGATGCTCCCTATTAGGCAGGCCTGCCTGCATCAGACGTCCGATCATATGGGCATACATCATGACTGCAACACTGAGCCCAAGACCTTGGCAGCTAAGTCCGGCAACGATGATAGGTACGGCGGCAACAGTAGGCTGAGTTTCGGCAATGACGGATGCGATAGTGCCCGAGAGCATGATAGGAAATATGGGTAGAATCCAAGTAGGCATCATAGTGTTGAGCGAGAAACTGTGAGCTGCAAATACGTAGCTGTACTGTCCTATCGAAAGGATCAGAGTGACAACGACATAGACCCAGAACGTTGCCTGGACGGCCCAGACGAGATTACCGTCATTCTTCGGTATCGCATAACGGTCGGTACTGGTGATGATGGTGGCTATGGACAAGAAAAATGTAGGCAAGAAAAAGCCTTCGCGAGGGTGTGTCAAGGACTTGACAAACGTTCCGGGATGGAAGAGAAAGCGCATGAGCATTGTCACACTGGCGGAAGTGAAGATAAGAAGATTGATGATGTAGATAACGAGGCCGATGGTCCTAAGACCCGGGAACTGATTCGGCTGGGCAAAGAGAAGAAGTGATAGACCACCGGTGCTCATAGGGAGAGTATACCAAGCCCAGGTGAAGTGCTTGAGACGTTTGCGCAACCCAAACTTCGGTCGACTCGGATCGTAGATGTCGAATGTGGGTGCGTCGTCGTCTCGCGCTTTGACGTAGGTCGGTGTTGAGACCCCAGACTCCATGTCCCTCGGTGACTCTGGCCGTTGAGGGTCCAGCTGTTGTGCCATATCATTTGCCATGTTGTCGAGATTGTAGCTGTTGCGATCCACGCTAGGGTCATTCGGCGTCGTGCCGTGCTGCGGTCCGAAAACCATGGTGGTGCAGGAATTCGTATCGGGAATTTGTGTATGATGAGAAATAACTAATGAAACCCAAGAATGGGAGATTAGATATATGAGAATATGTGTGATAGAATGAGTCTGAGTTGGACAGACTTCGTAGAAGTGTAAGCAAAGATTAATGCGTTGTTCTGATGAAGCAGTAAAAAATTAGATTTCAGGGACTTGGCAGAAACTATAAATACTGGCAGATCGATAGGAGGCTGATAAGAGCCTGATGTCTCGGTGCTTTTGCCAACGCAATTACGAATCTGAGCTATGATATTCATGACTGGATCTTCAGTGACACGCAAGCTGTCGGATGATGGGTAGGTGCTGAGCCGTGAGCCGCACCAGCCCAAGCAGACTATACAAGGCTCCCTGGAACTCATCCAGCCAACAGGAACACACGGATAGTACATGCCATACTCGAAGCCCTACGTAGCACCCAGATAACAACATGGCTCAGGAGTTCCCCTGACTCCCTTGTCGTATATCAGTGCGATCGCCTCGAAGATCAACGGTGAGCCAATGAAACCGCCCTGCAGGCCCGCTGAGGTCTTGGCCTGAGTCACCTGACTCGTGTATTTCGAGGCTGAACGTTCCACGGACCACCAATTAAAACGTGAAGGTGTCATTAGGTATGGATAGGGATATTGCTATCGCGTTGGCACTTGGGGCACCAGCAGGGAATATAGATTGCGCCCCAAATTGCTTCAGACTAGTGGGGGGGAATTTGAAGCTGTGTTTGAAGATCGTCCTCAAACTGTTATAGCTGGCGTGGCTGTGACATAGTCTGAGGCTCTGCTAATCTGTGATCTATTGTTTCATTTCACATGCGAAATGAGTTGTATCGTGTTCATTGTGGAGGGAGATAACAATACTGTAAACTATGGTGAATTGTTGTGAAAGACTTTGCTGGTGAGCACGATTGACTCGAGGCGCGATCAGACCCTCTTTGATGATCACTGGAAAGCCTGAGACCGTTCCACCGGACTTCATCGCTATGACGCATATCGACAATGGAACGGGCGAAACCAGAGAAAAAAGCACGTGCTAAAAATAATTCGTTTTGTGCCAAGTCCACGTTTTGACTATAGTTTTTCGAAACATTGTGGTATCATAATTGTTTAGAGGCTGAAAATGGAAACGAGCCCGGTGCTTTGACGGGATCGGCTAATTTTGGGGCCACCCGGCACTTGAAAGCCCACAAGTTCTTCCTCCAGTGATAGGGGGCCCGTCCGTAATACTGTATGCTTATCTTTAACAATAAATAATTCCTCTCCGTCAGGGGAAGGAGAGTTGCGCACGGTTGTATCACTTTGGCCCGGATATTCCCGTTTATTATCCCCGGCCAATGAATTGCTGGATTTTATTGATCCTTTGAAACAACAATTTCCAAAATAAATTATTGAACCACATATTACATTCATTATAAGCTATCAGTATGAAATGTGAAACTATAATACTAGTTCGAATCTGTGCAGAAAGTCCACAGTAACAGTTCCAAAGCTTCCGGAATGTGCGCCAAGTCCATCCACGAAGCGTCGCATTACCCAGTTTCTGAAAAGTGTATATCGTCACTATAATTAGTCCCGGCTGTATTTTCGGATGCAGAGAACTCCGCGACTTCCGTACGCTCGGTGCCGTGAGCATGAGCGCTAGCCTTGACCGCCATTTTCATAACAGCGTTGCTATCAGCGACCTCAATGACCTTGCTGATCTTGGCACCATCATCGTTGAAATAAAAGGTCCAAGCGAATTCTAGAGCAATAACATCTCCGTCGTGATATTTGAAATCCCCGGTGGTAGAGACTGCGGCGCGTCGGGCTTCGACGTCGATGACCAGGTGTCGGGTGGCGGTGTTGTAAACGCCACCAAGAGATAGATCATCGGCAAAGAGCTGTTGGTACTGGCCATTGGGTATCAGAAGCTCTGATGGGGCACCGAGGGCTTCGCAGAGGGAAGCCGGGAGTAGCTGACGGGTGCAGTCTGCCGTAACAGCACGGTTGATGATGGAAGGGTCATTGGCCTTTCTTCCATCCTCGTAGGCTGAGAGGAAGCTATCTATCGTAGCCTCAATACTCTTCCTGAGATCTGCAGTCGCTTGGTTGGTAGACATGATGACTTGGGGATTGGGGCAAATTGTAAGTTATTAAGATAAGAGTGGACAAGCATTGATATTGCCGATCGTTGATGGACTGTGCAGTTATATACTCGCGAAACATGTGACTGGCGCTCACCTAAGCTGACACGGCCGTCAGCCGACTTGTAGATCCTTCAGGAAACAGGTTCCAACGGGCGCGGCACAGTCTACTCCCACTCGAGTCTCATTAATCTTACTACGTACAACCTTTGTCGTTTCTACCCAAAGCAGTATGCTTACCCTAGAAAGAAATCGTAGTATAGCCCCGCAAGCCTATCTTGAGAGACATCTGATGCTTCTGTTTTGAGAGCACGCGTTGAGAACCAAGTAGAGACTTAGTGATACGACCAGATGGTTTTGATATCCACCAATTGGGACTTGTTCACGTATGTTCCATTTCATAACTCTCCGCAAGATATACGTGGCTGCCTTGTAAACCCGTCAAATTAGATACGCCCAGTGGATCCAAGCAAGTTCATTCCGGCCAGCCGCCAGATCTTTGTCTTTACCTCTGCTAATGATAGGCATGTATATAGGATAAATGACTTCAAGGGCGTAACTAAGTTGTCCAGTATATACCATGATAACCACTTCCTTTCTTGGCCAAGAGACGCTCGGTATTTTATTTATCCTTCTTGCGCGCTATTCGGCAGACACCTAGCTAGTACTACCTATCCCGGGCTGACACGGCGCTAGCCATGATTGTTTACCAAGATATCAGAGTCAAGGAGGCAGCCCGTGCAGAGCCTCGAGGATGATCATATCAACTTGTTGGCCCTTTATTCAGCGAGGAGAAGCAACACATGGAGCTTATCTATCTCCATTCCATTTTGAGGTTCACTTGTAACAAACTGAACTTAAAATAAAAACAACCTGTAACATTGAGCTCTGCCGTCAGGAGATCCTTTGCGCCTATGAGACACGACCCATCTGATAGTTTAATAGTGAATCAGAGACTTTCCATCATACAACAGGGCATCAGAACAGTCTATAGATCACTTCGTTTGTGACTCAACATGCCCTTAAAAACACTCCTGGCGATAAATACCCTTGTCCGCGGCCTTAGTCCCCAGGTAGTATCGCAAATACCCATACAACACGGACAAATTAGAAAATTACTTCAACCACAAACAAGAGCTTCAGAACTTGCAGAAATAGACCCGTCGTTTACTTTCATCAGCTATCTTACACCTCGGGAAGTCATTCATCATGGGATCATTTCCTACTCGCAACTGCCGCACCTTTACCCGCGAAATCCCTAAGCGATTGATCATTGACAAGGACACGCTCGAGGCCGGCCTTGAGATCATTTATGGCAAAGCCCACAATAATGACAGGAGTTACGGATTCAATGAAGTCTACGACAGAATTGAGGTCATAACTATCAAGAACGAGCCAACGGACCTGGTGAAGGAGCTGCAGGAGCGTGGGTTTGTTAAGAAAGAATGAATTTAACTGTACCAGACTGATTGGTACCTAATTTTATCTTGGGCACTTTATGCAACATGTTTCTTCGTGGATACAGAGGTTGTCAAGAAAGCTATTGAATATAGAAAGAAACACACCAATAAAAAAGACCCTAGCTTTCAAATCACAATGAATTCCTTGTGTACCCTTGTCAATGGATTATCATAACTTTGAACGGTGTCTCACGACTGAGCTCCCGGTCTGGGCAAGTAATTAGTCAATGAAGAAATCAGGCCAAGCTGAAAATCATGTTATGCGATGCACATACTAACAGAATTCTTCACCTCTCCTTCTACTTAATCGTCTCTGAACCACTACTTCACAAAGGTAACAAGCTGTCAACTCCATCAATATGAGCCCTTCGAAGTATGACTGTTCCTTTCTTGCCCGAAGCAGAGAGCTCGAGCCGTATGGCGATGTTGCAGGGCCTGGTGTGAGTCTTTACGTGCGCCGATTGGACAGTGTGCATCTTTCTTGCATACTAGTTCTAAACTATACACAGGTACTCGCTGGGTTATTATACCGCTGACGAATCTGGATACAACAACAATGGAGCCCTGTAAGATGAGTAGGAAGCAATCGATGCTCCTGAGCACGCCAACGAATCTGTGGAAATGCGTCGCTTCCGTCTACACATAACGAATTGCCTCAACCGAGACTAACATGATCTTGAGACATGTCAATGGATGCCCCTTGCGGTTTGCTTTGCCTGTCTTCAACCCCTCGAAGTAACCGTGGTCACGTTCTTGGACCTTGTCAATCGCAGATGGAGTGCACGGAAAACACCATCTTCATTTGCGACCCTGATCCTGGTTGTATTCCCATCTGGAACCCATATGCTTATCCTGGCAACGACCCTGTATGAGGCTTACAGGCCAGTCAGCAGTCAGACATGGACCTCCGCAGTGTTTCTGGTAGTTGCTTCCGGGTCCTATCTAGTATACCCTATCTGGACCGATATAAGTGGCCCTATAGTCTATGTATCGTATGCCATCTACCACGTAGCGGCTTACGCAGTCGGTGGATTAGTGGCATTCACAGGCGAACATGATTAGGTCAATGGATCAGCATTCAACCCGAAACTGGACAAGCAATACCATCTTTTGGTCAATCCGTGAAGAATCACCAATATTATGAGCAAGATAACATCGCTAATAAATTGAATTGGTACTCAATTTTTAACATCCAGCAAGGCTGTGGCCCTATGGGAGATATTCGACGACTAGTGGGCTTCCGATCTACCATCGAGGGAGCTTTTCCGAGAAGTCCGGTTGGAATCTCTTCATATACGATGTATCATCACGCTTCTTTAAGCCACAATCCAGATACTGCTGATGAAGCCTCGCCAACCTCTCCCTATCAAGCTCAACGCCGAGGCCAGACCCCGAAGGCACCATGACAGCACCTTCTTTCCACTTCAAGGCACCGTCAACAACAACATCCTCGTCCCGACGCTTCCAAGGCCAGTGAGTGTCACAGGCATAGTCGAGATTAGGAGTCGCAGAGGCGAGGTGTGTCATCGCAGCCAGTGAGATACCCAGATGGCTGTTGGAATGCATGGACAGTGACAGGCCCCAAGTGGCACAGATAGAGGCTAGTGTTTGTGACTTGCGGAGGCCACCCCAGAAATGGTGATCGGATAAGATGACCTGTACGGCATTTTGTAGTATTGAGGGTGGGAGGTGGTCGAAAGCGACGACTGCCATGTTTGTTGCCAGAGGCATCGAAGCTTCTTTAGCCACAGCGGCCATCCCTTCAATCTCGCCAGCCGGGTCTTCCAAGTACTCTAAAATACCGTCAAGCTCTTTTGCGACCCATTTTGAAGTCTCCACAGTCCACGCGGCATTCGGGTCGAGTCTCAGTGGCACGCCGGGAAATGCTTCGTGCAGGGCTTTCATGGCTGCAACTTCTTCTGCAGGAGGGAAGACACCTCCCTTGAGTTTGATGGCCTTGAAACCATATTCATCTATGATCTTCTTTGCCTGCTTTACCACTCCCTGGGGATCCAGTGCAGCGCCATACTCGTCGTCCTCGTCGCCAGGGTGACCTGCCCATTTGTAGAACAGATAGGCGGAGTATTGGACAGAATCTCTTACGCGTCCTCCGAGCAGGTCACTAACAGATATTCCGGCCATTTTCCCCTGTAGGTCCAGGCAGGCGACTTCGAAGGGTGAAAAGACCTTATCGGCAACTGAGGCAGTGGTGACCATTCCGCCCATCCCATCACCCCCTGTGTTGGTGTCGCCGATAAGTGATTCAACACATTTCTGGTAGATAGCGTTTGTGCTGTAGATCGAGAGACCCCTGATCTTATCTGCTGCTTTTTGCAGGCGACCTAGATGGGCTGAATCCCCATAAGATTCACCAAGACCATAAGAGTCTTCGGTGATAATTTCGACAACGCTGCGTAAAGCGTATGGCTCATGTACACCCACGCTGTTCAGCAGGGGCATATCATGGAATGCCACGGGTGTGATGATGATGTCTTTGATAGTGCTGCATTGAGACATGTTGTTGGTAAACAGATTGGTTGTCTCTGCAAATGTTGAGGCTGATAAATGACATATTGAGGTTGTTGGGTATGTTTAAGTGGTGGACTATTTATCCCGGGAATGGGACAATCGAACGAGGTTGAGCTCTCATACCACTCCATCATGTGCGGGGAAGTATCACGCATGATGCGAGGTCGGTGTTTGCGCAGCATTGCATGGACTTATTTCCGTAACATCCGTATCAGACCTGAAGAGGAAAAGTAGTCACGGACATGTTTCCTTGAAAGCACAAAGGTGGCTGGGATTGCAATCCTCTTATGCGCGACGGATAACTGCCTAATTGGGTGCTTATCCGTGCATTACCAATTCCGCTCGTCGGCACATGCTCTAGACCGAGTCAATCGTAAGGGTCTATTTTCCATGCAATGAGATCCTTCACATTCCTACCCCGCACTGATTACTCTGGTTCTGATGTCGCCAAGTCTGGGGGTGGACGGGACTCGTCTTGGGAAGGACAGTGATGAACTAATCTATACAGTGACCTCTGCTTTTCCAGCTCGTGGTCGACTATATTACCCTGCTTTGATCTTGGCTCCAGGACTCGCAATCTCATCACTCGGCATCACTTCTCCTGGGTTGTTCGACTTGAGAGAACTTACTCCACCAGCATCACCTTGACCATGGCCGCCAGAAGCTCCATCTCCAAGAGCGACGTTGAAGTCGGCAACCACAAGCCGCCTTCCCTTGAGAACACTACTGAAGCCATTGAGATCGGCGGTTTCCGCGTTTTCGGCCTAGACCCTGAAGATGCTGACTTCTACAACAACTACACCGAGGAGCAGCGAAAAAAGGTCTTTCGCAAGGTCGATGTCCGACTTGTGCCCATGCTTGCCTTGCTTTACCTGATTTGCCATATCGATCGTGCCAATATCGGTAACGCAAAGATTGAGGGCATGGTTGAGGACTTGGGAATGACGGGTGTGCAGTACAACACAATCTTGTCTGTCTGTATGTTACACTGAAACCGCACTGATTGAACTTAACCGTGCTGACTTGCAATTTAGTCTTTGTTCCCTACGTCCTTCTCGAAGTCCCTAGCAACATTCTCCTCAAGAAGTTCAAGCGTCCTTCCTTGTACCTTGGAATACTCACTGTCTGCTGGGGTATTGTAATGACCTGCACTGGACTTGTGCAGAACTTTGGTGGTCTTATGGCTACTCGAGTTCTTCTTGGTATTTTCGAGTGAGTTTGCCTTTAACAGTGCTGAGCTGCAGCATAGCGGAGCTTGTGCTGACAAAATACCTATAGGGCTGGCTTCTTCCCTGGTGCGATTTACTTGTGTAGTTACTGGTATATGCCTAAGGATCTTTCGGTGCGAATCTCATACTTCTACTGCGCCAGTGCTCTATCGGGCGCTTTCTCTGGTCTTCTGGCTGCTGGTATCGCTGAGATGGACGGTGTCGGTGGCCTTGAAGGATGGCGATGGATCTTCCTTCTCGAGGGTATGGCTACAGTGCTTCTAGGTGCCTCATGCTTCTTCTTCCTCATCGATACCCCTGCCCTCTCTACGCGATGGTTGAATGCCGAAGAGATTAAATTCCTCGAGCTCTCCATGTTCATCAAGCAAGGCGGGGGTTTCCAGGAAGAGACAACTGTTCGATGGAAGGATATCAGAATGGTGGTCACCAACTGGAGAGTCTATGTCCAGGCCTACTTCCTCCTGTGCCAGTCTGCTCTCTCTTATGGTATGTCCCCGCAATGCATCAACCTCACGAACTCGCCACTGACTGGTTTTAGGTACCAAATTTACGCTCCCAACCTTGACCAAATCTATGGGATTCTCCAATACGAATGCCCAGCTCATTTCTGCTCCTCCATATGTTGCCGCCGCCATTTCAGCCATCGTCTTCGCAAAGATCTCCGATCGCTTCTTCTGGAGAATGCCTTTCGTGGCTATCCCCATGATCATCGTTACAGTTGCCTACTCTGTCATGATCTCACTTGACGGTGAGCTCGCGGCCAAAAAGGGAGTAGCCTACTTTGCGGTTGTGCTCTCTGTCGTTGGTATCTACCCCATCCAAGCGGCTGCTGCTTCATGGAATGCCAACAATATCGCACCCTCGTCTCGAAGAGCTATCGGTATCGCGCTGATGAATTGTGTCGGAAATGTGGGTGGTATCGTGGGAAGCTTCATGTATCTTGAGAGTGAGCGGCCAAAATACCAGACCGGATTCGGCCTCAGCTTGGCCTTCGGAGGTACAGGGCTCCTGGTAGCTCTCTTCCTGGAGTGGAGCTACAAGATGGCCAATGCGAAGAAGGCAAAGATTGCGGAGGAAGCCAGGACGAAGTACACCGAGGAGGAGCTCTTCGACATGGGAGACAGGTCACCGCTGTTCAAGCATGTTCTTTAAGTTCCGAGCAAGGGATTCGGTAAGTGATACGGGCAATTGTACTGAGATGCGAGGATACTGAAGCTGATTTAAGCCATTCGCATGATGTATTTGGTGAACGGATGTAGTGGTTGGACTCGAGTTATATTATGATGTTACGAATTAGATACCTGGGAATAGTACTCAACCCGCAGTTGATCGGCCGCATGATATGGCCTCACTTACTTTCTCAGAGGCGAGACTGATATGTATGTGATATAATAACCAGTAACATGAAACAAGAACCTAAAATCGCCGCATATACAGATCACATCTGGGAAAGCCTGCAGCGTGATACAGAAGTGGTAGTTGGAAGAATCGGAAGTCTATCTAGTACCACAAATATCTTATGTTATACAAACCTTATTTCTGCAGCTTAAGGTGTTCACAGGTTGAGGGATAATGCAGACTGTTTGTGTGATTATGGAGAGAGAAAGTTCATTCGGGGGCCTTGTGCATAATGTTGAGAGGTGTGAAAAATAGGTGTTTACTTTTATGTGTAACCTTGGTCCATCTCGATGAGATATTGAACAGAGCTATCAAATAATCAGCTGTACATACTCCAAGCTAAACCTTGGCCTCAAGTCAGCACTTCAAAGATGACACGATGCTTTGGATCCTCGGTCTGTTCTATCTACTCAGCTCTCAGACACCGTTGCCACATGCGCGGACCCCCGAGGAAATGCGTAACCCTATCGCAAAAATGAACTTGCAGTTTTGTTCACTACTGTAGTGAACACCACGAACACAGACATCCTGCTGACAAGTCCTACCAATTCCGCGTTGCGGACTTGACTGGCAGAGTCAAGATCAAATTAGTGCGCAGACGTAAGAAATTACAATGAGTTGAGAGACAGCAAGCAGTCGTCACCGTCAACTCCTCCGGTGGGTGTTGAATTTCGGCAGAAGCCGTCGGCAGCGCAGGTTTGCCCTTGTACTGTGCAGTCGCTATCATCGGTACGCGACACAACCGGATTCTGCTGCTCGAGAACACAGATGCCATTGTTGCAAACGAGGTTTGCCCCGAAGTTGATAATCTGACAATCATCGTTTGTGGCGCACTCATCTTAACCACAGTAGTCGTAGTGGTCGCGGTTGCTGGGGAGGTCGTTGTTGTGTCTTGAGAGGCTTGCGTGGTCGTGGTGATCAAAAGCAAGGTTTTTGTTTCATCGGTAAAGGTTCCAGACGTCAAGACATCCTCAGAGATAGTAGTCACTCCAGCCGTAGTGACGGAAAGCTCAGTCGTAGAAGAGACCGCAGTAGTCGTCTCATCATCCGTTGTAGTCGAGTTCTCAGTTGCGGTTGAAGGGAAGGGCCAATGTCCCAGTGAAGAGGGAAGACGAAATCATGATGAGAATAAATTAATGACTTTGGTCAGATGCGAAATAGGTGCTTGGCAATGGTATGAGTGAAGAGAGATGGACGAAGAATTTCAAGACAAGATGCGAATTACTACTGATTTCTCAGCTTTAGAGGCTTAATCGCCAGAAGTCAGTCCTAACTTGGCGCAATTTTCTAACTTAGATCTTGGGGCGGTTTTGACACTTTGCTATCAGATGAATTATTCAACGAGCCTGGAAACAAGTCATATTTTCTGATCATAACGCTACATATATCATAAACTAGAAATTGTCAATAAATGGGCACCGAGCTCTTCCCCTAACATGGTAATAAAGACACTACCGTACCGAGATAGGAAAAGGACATCATTACATATTGAAATACTATTGTAGCATCTGATTGATCAATGTGCTTCCACGCCACTCTGCGCCCCGTTCATGACCTTATTCATCATACCCTTCGCCATGCCGCTCGCATGTTCTTTCTCCGCAGGCGACTTTAGAGTAGCCTCGAAGCTCAACATGTCAGAAATATGCGCTTCAATGCCCTTCTTAGCGGCGTCGGAAGGCTCCACGTATGGTCGTCTGGGCTTCAGCCTGTCTGCAGCGCCCTTGATTCCCGCAGCCTTCGCCGTGCTCAGGTTTGCTGCATACTTCACAGATGCAATTCCAGCCTTGCAAGGTTGCTCAGCTAGCGCCGCCTTCTTGTGCAGGGCCATAGCCTCTTGGAACTTGCCCTCTTGGTAGAGGTTGTAGATGTGCACAAGTGTCTTGGGGACCACATTGGCGAAACCAGCGATGGTGCCGTGAGAACCAGCAGCGAGTCCTCCTATCAAGAAATCAGACTGCCCACCATAAATTGAGAACCGCTCTTTTGGAAGTTCGGCGGCAAGACGTGTGATCTTGGCAACGGCTCCGCAGGTCAACTTGACACCAACAATGTTGTTGTGCTTCTTTGCCAGAGCGGCAATAGTTGCAGAATCCAAGTCGATGCCGTTACAAACAACAGGAAAGTTGTAAATGACAATTGGCAGCTGGCTTTTCTTGGCAACATCGTCAAAGAAGTTGTTGATGACTTCTGGCGTCGTCTGCTTGCCGAAGTAAGCAGGAGGAAGAAGAAGGATGTAGTTGGCTCCGGCGTCCGCTGCGTCATTGATGAACTCCAAGACTTGCTTCGTTGAGTGTCCACCAACTCCCGCCATGATGGGGAATGATGGTCCACATGCTTTGCGAGCTGTCTGGAGTAGCGTCCTACGTTCCCCACGCGTCAACAGAAATGTTTCGGCGTTGGTGCCGAGGACGACCAGACCGGCAAGACCGGTTTTAGATAAGTAAGCGTAGTACGCCGCTTGCTCTTCTGTTTCCAACGTGTCTGTTTCATGGTCGAAAAGGGTGATTGCAGGCGCCCAGACGCCGCTTGGTGGAGGTGTTGGGAAAGACATGACGACTCCTACAATCTGGATCTTAACAAGAGAATCTTGCCTGTAATCACACTAAACCTAGGAAGGGATCTAGGTATGAGTCTGAGTACTTAAAGGCTTCGGGCTGGGACTTGGATGCGGTCATTTGCCTCAAGATTTAGTTCCACACCCTTCGCTTTTCACTGCTGCCGTGATCAGCATCCATCTCTCCACTCTCGGATCATTTTGGCCAAATCGTTTCATTCCCATATGTTCACTTGGGGTTGGACCGCTGTACAGTCCGAGGTTAAACGGACGATGCCCGTTAAATCCTCATCACAATCTGGATAATTACCACGGCAGACGTCACTCGCGTCCATCAATTCGCCCACAGTCCGTACAGGACGGGCAAGATGGCGGAAAAGAACAGGCATGATGTGGTTGGTAGAAGGCTTTTCCGACAAGCGAGAGCGGGCGTTGCCGATCCCCCACGAAAATGCTGGCTAACTCCCGCGCTGGCTACCCAAAAGGGACTTGTTTTGATCTAGAAATAGGTCTGCGGAGACATGCGGCCGAGGAATAGAGTCGCCATCAGAGGAGATACCGAGGCACCCTTTTCTTGACTGCAGCAATGGATGGCACATCTTACATCAAATTCAGCCAGTAGCTGGCATCTCTGAAATCGTAGATGTGCTCCGATTTAATGACTATCAGTGGCCGTTGCCGCCAGCATACTGCTGAGTACGTGAGATGAAGCATTAGAACCGCACAGTTCCATGATATAAACTTGCTAATCTAGCAAGAATATTCTACGCCAAGATTATCCATGGAACACCAGCACCTTGGGGACAAAGCTAGAATAAACTTCCGTTGCCTCACGGCATGGATCTAAGCGTCTTCATGTCTATATAACACTATCGCGCTCTATGTAGATTTCCTGTGCATAATTGTAGCCGCAGCCTGATGATTCGGGAATATCAGAGTATCAGCAATGACAACATTTTCCCTTCTACCAGCAGCAAAGACAATAGTCTCGGCAATGTCATCCGGAGTCAAGGGTTCGCAACCACTATTGAAGATCAGCATCTGCACCATTTGCGGTTAGATTTTGGTTCAACTTACGCATACACAGCGTCAGCCTTGGACTTGTCGCCATTGAACCTCACAACCGAGAACTCGGTCTCAACTTGACCAGGGTCGATTCTGATAACTCGGATGCGCTTGGAGATCAGCTCCTTGCGCAGACTGTCTGTGAAAGAATGAATGGCTGCCTTGGTGGCGCAGTAAATGCTTCCACCGACATAGGGCTCGCGGCCTGCGATTGAGCCAATGTTGATGATGTCGCCAGATCCCTCACCGTTGTTGCGCTTAAGCATACCGGGGAGGACGGCTTGTGTCACGTTGATCAAACCAGTGACGTTGGTAGCGAACATGATGTTGATGTCCTCTTCCTTAATTTCAGGCGCTTTATCCACGCCCTTGACAAGACCACTGCGTATACCTTGTCAGCTAGAACGTCCTGTATGAATGTTGGAAGAACTTACGCGTTGTTCACCAAGACATCGATCTCGCTAAAATCCGCCGGAAGCTTGCTCACAAAGGAGCGCACATCCTCTGGTTTGCTCACATCAAGTTGAACAGGGTGCACCTTGACGCCGTCACCGACCTCTTTGACGATATCCTCAGCGATTTGACGGAGGGTGTCAAGTCGGCGCGCGGTCAAAACCAATTTGAGGTTCTTGGGGCTGGTGCGGGCAAACTCGAAGGCTGTGGACTTTCCGATGCCGGAGGATGCACCAGTAATAAGCACTGTCTTGCCTTCAAGGCGCTTTGAAACTGCAGATGCCATTTTGGGAACTGTACTGCGAGGACCAAGTATACGAGAAGTTTGTTTGGGCTTGTTGGTGAAATAGCTCAGGAAAAATGAAATACCGTTGATAATGTATGGACTTTATCGTATTGGAATCTGGAAGAGGGGCTTGGAATATGTCCCCTCTTGCCGCTCCAACCACGGTCCAAGATCTTCAACGGATTTTTAACCGGGCTAGGGTGCCCCAATGAGCGTTTCCGACGCACTCCGTCGGCCCTAGAGCCGGTGGCTGGAAAAGGTAAGCCGATATCCGTTTACCAAGGTTATTAATTGGATGCTTACATCCGAGGGATTTCGCAGGGCAATTGATTGAATGCTCGGGTGCTACCATAATGTGGAAGATGTATGAATATCGAAGACAGAGGTGCGACCTTAATTACATTTGATGTTTTGGTCGCTGAGATTACATATGAAAGGTCCTGCCTAAAGTCTGAATACCTCGTCGTCCAGAAACGCATCCAGATTCCCTAACCCCGATGAAACCATTGACGCAAATTGACCCCAGCCTGAGAAATCCACACCAGACATGCCGTTATAGTCCAGTCCATTCTCCCCCATAAAATCCGTGTACGATGTCTTATCACTAGGACTGTCCGTTGGAATCACGTTGGACTGGAAGCCATTGTCTTGCGAATGTCCTTCCAGGCCTCCAAATGCGTTTGCCGACGGATGCATCCGGTTTATCTGACGCAACGCCTCTATTCGCAGTTCTTCTAACAAGACGCAGTATCGCTCTGATAGTGAGCCTTTCTCAACCATGGTTGACATGTGGGATTGGCATCGCGTGGCTGCTGTGAAGTATTCCGTGTAGGTTTCAGGGGGTGATGCCCATTTCTGAATGACATAGATGTAAAGCACCATTGCTGCAGTGAATGCGAAGTACGCAGTGACCTGTCAATAGTAAGCACTCTTCGCAAGACAAGAGTCGCCTGTACATACCCAAAACGCGCGGAACATTTGCCCGTTTCCTGCCATCTCCTCAATTAGGCCGACAGTGTCCATGGCGGCCTGGAGACACTTCTTAATGCTCTCCTGCGTCGAGACATCGCTTTCACTCCCTCTTCTGTTCTGCCTCGAGATCCGCGCAAAGTTGTTCAAAACAGCTTGGCGGTGCGTGAGGATTATAGCATGCCAGTAGGTCATATTAAGTACATTGCGCTGTCGCTGGACGATGGGAACCAGAAACGACGTGCTGAAGTAATCGGCATCGAGAAATTGAGAAAGCTCGGCTCGCCAGTCTGCGAGGTCTTGAGAGATGTGCTGGGTCTCCTCTGCTCTTCGGCTGAGAGATATAGGCTTAACTGAATAGAGGGCCCGGAGGATATGGCCTATAATGCGAGCGAGTCTGAATGGACGTTAGTATGTGTAGTCCATATGAATCAGCGGCCTACTTCATGTGCCCAAGAGGAGCAAGCATAATCGAGTAGCCTTTGGTAGAGCTTGCAAGGTTCATGTGATCCTTGGTTATATCGTTATCTTCCACACAAGCAGGGAGCTCTGTATCTATGTCGTCGTCGTGGAAGTTGCGCGGTCTACCTAGAGAGACGCTAAGATACGCATCGAGAGTATAAGCACACCAAAAGGTTCTTCGGCGACTTTCTACTTCAATGTGATTCAACCCACTTACTAGGCCAGGTCTCTTATTCCGGTTCAGTCCGATAGCAAGTGCTAGATTGGTTACGATACCAAACTGACTCCAGCAATGGTTGACTCGGGACTGAGTTCCGAGATAGTAGCATTGTAAAAGTCGTGCTTGCACGCTTGTCAGACGTATTGAGCCGCTCTCTTTCGAGAGTTGATGCTCGGCTGCCAAATAGTATCTGGAACTGCATGTCACGTTTCAGTAGACTAATTGAGCCTAGGCACCTAGGTATCTTACCTTAGATCAGATGGCCCTGGTCTGTCGTTCTCAGGCATGTAGACTCTAGCGTGAGCCAAGATCATAAAGAGCAACGCAACTTTGGCAGCAGCATTGGTGGAATCACGCATAGTTCCCAACGTCTCATAAAACTCTTCAACCCATTCTTGGATAGTAGGTCGGTGCAAGAATCGATACGTGGGCATAGCAAAGTCGAAATGGCGGTCGATCAAGCGCTGTGCATCCTCTTTAGGAAGCATCATGCAGAAGTTCGGGTCATAGTCGGGATTTTGGAGGGGTGCATCGCCGAACGTAAAGATGCTTCCTGGCCCAGAGAAGGATATGGCTTGATGCATGCGCTTCTGCACCCTGAGCAAGAACGACACGCCGGAGGCTGGACCGATATAGTGTCCTTGGAGATCTTCTTGAGATGGCTCAGGGGACTGCTGCACCGATGTCACGGCACGCGAGCCTGAGGCCCCTGGCGCCAGAAGATGGGATGAGATCCCATAATCCTGTAGCTCGACAGTCCGATGTGATCCTTCGCCGACTGTGTTTACCATGTACTGCTGAGTCAAGTCTGCAGGACTATTCTGCTGGCTCCCAGGCATTGCATCCTGAGCCGAGACGGTTATTGTCTCATGCCCAGCCTCATCTGCAGAGGGTATAACCGGCAGACGACCTCTGGCATAGGCTGATTCAAAAGTGCAAGACACCCTTGTTCTAGTGCAGAACTTGCACGGCTGCATGCCATTGCATTTGATCTTCCGCCTAACACGAACAGCACAGATTAGCTTTCCGAAGGATCTGCACCAACAAACACGCGGGTGACGTTACTTCTTGCATCCGTCACACGCCCTAGTCACCCTGACTCTCTCCGTGCTCTTTTTCCGCTTCTTGGAGATATGGTCATCGTGGCTACCTTCGGAAAGCGCCGGGAGAATGGGACGCTCTGAAGTCATTGGACCCACGTCTGTCCACACGCGGAGAGAAGCCGTTTTGCGTACTGAGATTGAGGCTGTACGGACGGAAAAGTGTGGTGTAGGAACTGGGGCAACAAGGGAAATGAAGACGGAAAAGCGACTCCGGGGAGAAGTACATTGATAATATATGTTTGTATGGCCCAACCCCGCAATCTGTATGACGTGGGTCCCTTGGCGATATCCCGAGGCAGCGAGGGTAATACCTACTGCAACCTTATAATTTTCGTACAGACGTGACGTTGAATGATGCTCAGGTCGGGTAACGTAGCGTCCTCAACAGCATGGGAATGGTGCGGCTGCGATCTGATCCTCCCGCCTCTAGTTACCAATTCCGGGGTCGGAGCAAAGATGTCTACTAACGGCATTGGACGACAGGTGGCTAAAGACGTTTAAACTTGGTGATAATTGAGTTAGTGCTGTACTTCACGATGGACTTCCACGATAACGTCATTCGCTTCATCTAGCCATCTGTTGACCTTGAGATTATCGTTCCAGACTTATTATTTAGATAATAAAACACGACAGGCATATGTTTGCTTAGCACCTTTCAATCACGGTTTTTGAACAATGCTCGGATTCTTGGCTATTCAACTCTCGTAACACGAACCCCATCATCATGACCTCACAACAGATGATCCAGCGTTCGTGAGAAGCACTTATTCTTCAGGTTTCCGAACCAAGTTTAAAGCAGTTCTCTCAAATTCATCGGCAAACTGCAAAGTCGATCTCCAACGATGAGGGATGGCTGCCACTCCATCTCTGGCGCCTAGAAGTCCACCCGCTATCGCAGCGTTTGTGTCTGTATCCCATCCAATACGAACAACGTCGACCACGATATCTTCCAAGGTTCGACTGTCTAGAATCGCAGCAATAGCAACGCTCAGAGATTCGAGCACATACCCGCTACATCGACCTTTCAACTCTGGCGGAGGACCTTTTTCAGCCATTCTAGCAACATCGAGAGATTTGCCGAGCTCTATTGCGTTGTATACCGGGCCTGCTGATGTTCCTTGGAGGGCCTTCGCGACGTTCAAGCCTGCCTCAATAGCATCTGCGGGGCTGACTTGGTCGATGAGCTTAGATGCGATGATGTTGTAGGCTGCGCATGAGATTGTGCATCTCTTGTCGTCGTGTGTGATTTTGCTGATGCGCTGACTCTCCTCAATCAGCTTCTCGGGGTCGGGCTGAAATAAGCCGGTGGGGATGCATCGCATTAAACTCCCGTTTCCAGCACTTCCCTCTCCAGCTCCCGCACGGTCGGGATCTCTTGTTTTCTTGAACTTATGCAAGCCCGTGGAAGTAGCACCCCCGATATCGGCTGGAAATGATCCTGGTTGTCTGTCGGGCCAGTCGCCGCGTAGCCACTTGATGAAATAGTCCCCAGCCAGGCGTGCAACATCGTCGCCAATGCTGAGGCAATTACGGTCGTAGTATGCTAGCAGAACTCCGCGGGTCATGTCGGTATCGTCTGTCGCATGACCAGCCGACCAACCAAATGGGCCACCACCGACAACATCTCGCAGGCCGTTGGGATAGTAACGAGCAATTACGCCATGAGGTTCAAATTCGACTGTGGCACCCAGCGAATCACCTGCGTGAACGCCTAGTAATGCACCAACGATTCGCGACTCTCGGGGCGACAGCTGCGCATTCTCTTGACGTTGAGACATGTTGAGCAGCTTCTCTTTCGCTATTAAGCCCACCCTTTGCCACCGTTAAGTAGTAAGACTGCGGTAGCAAAGCGGGGGCCAAGGCTGACTTTCATTTTGAGTTGGACCCGTTGCTGCCTGTATTCGTGGCGGAGCCGGACAAGGATCTGCGACAAAGGAAAAGTGTATGAAAGCAGGAAAGGATTTCGTCATGATAGATGTAGTCTTTTCTCCGGAGTCAATGTCACTCATCGTATCTAGTATCATTTTGACTGTGTCATGAAATGCGTGACTCTGTATTTATGCCTCCTGAAACACGATTTGGAATTGAGGTTATCCACACAATGTCCCAGCCTGAGATACCCTGCTTTGGTTGTCTTGTGAACCTATTTAAGAGAATTATATCGATCACATCCTGAGGTTAAAGTATTAAGTGTCTTAGCGAATGGCTTCATGACTCAGTCTTCAACCATATCTCCAAATTATACTTGCCGAAAACTCGATGTCCAGTCTATGGTTCGTTGGCTCTCGGCTTACTCCAGTCCTGGAATGTGCTGCTAAAATCGTCTGGCGATTTCTCAAATTGCGCACATTCTTTCATTGCGCTGTAGGTCATTGTGCAGGATGACAGTCAAGAACAATTGCAGCAAGTTGTCGATCCAGAACCTTATCACGAAAACGGCGAGTGAGGCTTGTGTCAGCGTCAAAACTGTTTTGAAATTGAACATAGACTGGCCAATCAAGTACATGGCCCCCAATGCACCAGCAAGCTTCCCTGTTTTGAAGCACATTGTTCTCCTGCAGCCCGGGGCTTGGCTGCCATCCTTCAGACTGCCCATGCGTCATTCACTGATTTTTTGCTTACCGATAAAAAGTAGCAGAACACCTGCCATTTAACACTACAGGGTATTGCCCACTTCAAGGGAATCTAGATGTGAAGAAAAGAACCAGGTAGGTTCTCACCAAGCAATTATCAGGCCTAAAGGGATTTCGATATAAAGGAACACCTGGAGTCATATAGCGATCGACTTAAATAGTGAATTCTGACGCGAGATATAGACGGTACGACATAAATATCCCTTCCTGGCTAGACGCATCCCGCGTTGCAACAATGATCAAACCCTGTTGTTGGGGACTCACTCCATTCTTCTGGTTGAGTCTTACGGCACTTTAAGACATAAGATGGAGCCGGTCACTCACCCAGTAGTGTTAGAGGCCTTGTTCCTGTAGCTTCTGTTTCTTGTAATTGCGATAGAAGGGTTGGGGTTCGGAAAAATGTTACAGTTTGCAACTGCAGAGTATCAGAATAATCTATACGACTTGACCCGTTGAACTGTGGCAATATTATAATCCAATGACAGATCGGTTCCGTGGTCTAGTTGGTTATGGCATCTCGTTAACACCGAGAAGGTCCCCGGTTCAATCCCGGGCGGAACCACACTTTTGCCCAACTGTACATCCCTCTAGTTGATCGAATAGATTTTCGTCCAAGACAGAATTGTCTACAATATTCCTTGTGGAGTAGATGCGGGCAAGGCCCCGATACGGCTGTAGATTCCTGTGTATGATATAGTTATCAACGGTCTTATGCTTCCTCAGAGGTTGCCCACGATCTCCTACACGGACACCCGGCTGTCTTCCTTCCCTTGGTCTTATTCTATGTTGCAAGACTTATCTGAAATACACCCATTGCGCTTTACTAGACGAAAATATTTTTTATGATGAGAAGAATAAACACTTCGGCTGTTCGCAATGTCAGGTAGCCCAGCCTGAATCATTATCCCGCTTACTGGACGTTCAAGGATCGCCCAGACGAGACAAAGCCCCTCAAAAATGTATAGTTTCTCAATATTCCAAGCTCGACAGACGCATTTCCTCCTTGCGTCTTCGAATCCGAAGTCTTGCGCTCATATTGGTCATATGACTCTTTCACTCTTTCTGGGCAATGGTAACATATATAGACCGAGACACAATTTTGCAGACCCTCGATTGATTTCCGACAATGAGACAAGGCAGGTTAGTCACGGCTTAGCCCTGATCTATTTCCCCACAAGTCTCTCTTTTTCTTTTTCTTTTTGTTTCATTCTTTGACCTCCGTGATACTCTATTACCCCATGAAAACACCAACCCCGCAAAACTGCTCCATGAACCCGGGGAAAATCGGGGGACTAGCTCAGACTTGTCCGGGCCGGTGCACACTTATTAGCTAACGGTTTCCTCCACAGTCAAGAAAGTCCGATTTTAACCTCCTGCTTGATAACGCCATTGCATGTAAGGTCGTAATGGTGGCTGGCAATTGGATAATGGTTACCTAAATGTTGAGCGGCGGCTCAAGATGCAAGAAGGAGAGAAAAATCATTTTGCGAAACGGGACAAGAGAGACGGCCTATAAATTAGGCGACGTGCCAAGTCTGTACGTCCCGATGTATCTTCACAGTCTACCGTTGTAACTTGATGCTGAAGTTATTCAAAAATGACACCCGACGCCATGACTACCAAAAGCATTGAAGAGATCCGTTCCCACTCGCCTGTCCTACCGACAGCAAGTCTTGGGCAACAGATTGGCAACCCTGTAGGCATTTCTCTTGATCTACACTGCTTCTAATATAACTAATGTTGTAACTTTCTTTGACAGTCTCCTTTGGCTATGGGCACATTTGCGACGACTCTGCTTACCTTGTCTTTGTCTATGATGGGTTTCCGCGGAGTCGAGATTCAGACTATCTTCATTGGTAACCTATGCTTCGCTGCTGGCCTGTGCATGTTTGTATCTGCTCAATGGGAGATGGCTCGAGGTAACACATTCGGATATTCCGCTCTCAGTGCCTATGGTAAGTCGATGCGAACTGAACCAGGCCCCTTCTGTCTTGGCCGCACCGAGGCTAACAACCCGATCCAGCCGTATTCTATGGTGGCTACGGAGTTATCCTTTGCCCATCGCTTGGTGTTTTTGAATCATATAGTGGACCAAAAGAGTACCATAATGCTCTTGGGTTCTATATTCTAAGTAAGTCCAGTCTAACTCTTATGCATCTTCAATGACTGACATAGCTTATAGTCTGGGCAGTCTTGACCCTTTTCTTCATGCTGGGTTCGGCTCCTATGTAAGTGGTCCGCAGACGCCTAGTCATTGCCTAATAGCTAACACTTTCTCAGCAATCTGGTATCGTTCGGCATCTTCACCACTATTTTCTTTTGCTTCACACTCGACGCGGCATCAAACTTTGCTCATGCTGATGGAAAGCTCGACGTCGCAAAGAATCTCATGAAGGCTGCTGGTGTCTTCGGGTTCATCTCCGGTCTGCTAGGGTACTACAGTTGTGCTGCCTCCATGTGCGCTGATGCTCTGCCATTTGAGCTACCTTGTGGGGATACATCAAGGTTCTTCAAGAAAACTCGCAAGCAACTGTAAGATTTGAACGGGACCATCATTTTTCTTATCAAAGGAAAACTGAATTTCTATGAACAAATAATGGGTGATATCTCAGTTTAGTTAGCGATGAGTGACATTTAGTAACCAATTGTTGATTCCTGAGCGTGACTACCTTCCCTATGACAATTACTTATTCTTGCTGTCTCCCTTTTCGTCTCCCTTGATCTCATCCCAATCCCCGTCGCCATCAGCCTTATCCTTGAGGTCCCTGGGCGGAGGGGTCACCGTGGTGCTGGGCTTCATCTCCCACAACTTGACCCAGAGGAGAATTTGAGTTGCAATGATCATGACACCAACCGACAAAACAAACACCCACCCCGCTAGTATGGCGGCAGTAAGTGGGGAGTAGATGATAAAACCGAGGATGCGCGGCTTGATAGACGGATATGTGCGCTTGATCAGCCCGAATGAGATTCGCCACGCAGACTTGAGCACCCATGAACCATGGAGGATCTGAAGAGGAAACGCCAAGCTGCAGACCAGCAGAGCGAGATATTGGCGAAGACGTGAGGTGATGCGCTGTTTGAGCCAGAAGCCAGGCTGTGTGGAAACATTCTCAGGCTGCTGACTTCGTTCTGGAAATGAGTCGACTTGTTTTGTTGACCACCAGAAGTTGGCTAGAATGAGGATGGCGAGAGTCCAGAAGAGGTCACTCTTGATGTACTCGTAGCGAGCAGAGTCGGCATACCACCAAGAGTCATAAGGTAGGTGACAGACTTTGACTGTCATGTTGACGAGATAATTTGTGATTGTTAGCTGAACCACTATATAAAGAGAACATGCTTCAGTAAGATGTTCAGAGAGAGTTTCATGCTCTTTAAATCGATTGATGCCTGTTAAACGGGTGCCTGGGAAATTAGTTTGATTCCTCCGCATTCCACACTCCGCACTGATGTCATTGGCTAGCTGTAGATCATTTGGGGGCTGGTCAGCATGGCCACTGGAAATGACCACTGCGCCTGTTTTCTCACTGGGCTGGTTATTCTATCCAAATTCAAATAACGACAAAAAAGATCAGCTTTTACGTACAGTACGACTGATTTAACCACGCTCTAGACTATAGCTCTCACAGTTTCCATTCTTGCTGGAGTCTCGACCTTGAAGCAATCCATCCTAGCTCAGGAAAAAATCAGCAAGAATATCTTCGCGTCGCAATGAAGGTGGACAAGGTTTGGATGAAGGAATCAAGGGGAGCATTATTATTAGCGGTCACTATAGCTCGTGTTTTAAGGCGCGGCTCCTACCTAGGGCGATTTCTGCACCCTGTAACTGTTGGCCTCTCAGCGCCGTGCAGCAGTTCAAAATCACTTCTCTCCGTCCCATCTTCCCCAGTCAGGATGGCCAAAACTGTGCAGCATAAATTATTCCATGAGGCTGGCCCGCCTGCCCGCCAGCACTGAGAGTGCGGCTGATCCAATTAATTCTGTTGCCTTGCCAGACATTTGCTTGTTAGGGCCAGTTATGGGTCTGTGTTGGCTTCTAAATCGCAGCCTGGCAGGCAACAAGAAATAAACAACATCTTTAATACTGTACGTGACCACGACCGTACAGACATACGCAACACAGTCCTAAAAACACACCCCGACCTCTGAACTTCTTTCAATATGCCACGTAATCTGCATGTCCCTCTCGAGATTATCCTTCAAGTACTCGAAGCTTCAATCCCATCAGGCCACCCCAATCGCATCCTCAGTGTCTCCAGCCCAGATATTCAGCAGCTTGTGAATTGGGCCAGAGTTTGTCGGGGTACATACGAACCCGCGACTCGATTCCTGCGACAACACTGCGTGCACCTTGATTCTAAGCAGCGCCTACAAACATTTTTAACATGTTTAACCTTTTCACAGACACTGGAGGACCAGGCTTCAACTCTTCCGAAGACTATATCGCTCTCTGAAATCTCATCTATTTATCTGGGACTTGACCAGGAAGAAATTCAATCAGTCCGAACGGGAGCACTTATTCGGGACGTCCTGATCAAACTTGGCGGTTCCGTACGCCGCCTCATCATTGACTTGCCCTTCCGCAAGATCGCTCAGCAATACAGTATCGACGTGCACATGGACGGCCTCTTTTCCCAGGGTCTTCGGGCATTATCTAATCTGGAAGAAATCGTCACATTAGGTGGCTTGCCGGTCTTGGAGTTCTGGAGAAGCGGGCTTGACATCTGCCATGTGTGGCCCAAGCTTCGTCGGCTGGCTGGATTTAAGGTCAACTTGTCTGAAGAAGCACTCTGGTCCAATATCGCGAGACACCGCACTATTGAGCACCTGGTGATTGTAATGCCCTATCTACTCCGCCAGGAGAAGTGGAATATCAAGCATTCCGTCGGTGGCCTGGAATGGAATTCGGAACTTGGTGGCGACTCCACCTATGCCCGTCCTCTCAAGATTGTCATTGCAAATCACGAGTATAGTTCACCTATCATTGACATGAGAGACGGAGACATCCATGATCCCTCAGGGCTTCTAAATGTTTCTGCCTTTGAGATACCGGTGACCGCAAAAAGGGTCGATTATGTCTGCCGGGAGTGGCTGATCAAGGCTGCGAAGGAAGACACCCTTTGGGGTAAAGACTCAAGTTTATAGCCAGTGTTTGAGGGAGTTTACAAAAACGAATACCTTTATACAGAAAATCGGACCCCGGGCTAGAATATATCATAAAATTTAGTTATTAGGCAAAGAGGTAGAGCTCAGTAGATTCTTTAATCTCGTGCTGATCTTTGCGCATATATGTGACTCTGTGTAAGTCTGGAATTCTAAGAACTTGGAACCAGCAAGATATCATCCACGTTAATAGCTTGTCCTGTCGCAATAGACCTATTAGCCGCAATCCCTGTAAGTATAGAAGCAGCACCATCAATATGGCTCGCTGCTCGCATGTACTCATCCGATACCGGTGTACCAAAGAGATCATTGAGCAAAACAGTATCTCCGCCTCCATGAGCACCCACACCTTCTTCGACCTTAATCTCTTGTGGCTTCTCGAAAAGAGGGCGCAGCAGGATCTTACGGCTCTCGATAGAACCCTCGGCAGCCTGATCACCACCGGAGTTGACGTAGCTATTCTCGACAATCTCAACCTCAAGCCGCCCACCAGTCCCGTTAAAGCTGACACGGAACCCTTCCCATGGTGCATAAGCTGTGAGCGAGTACGAAAGACTGGCTCCGTTACGGTACTTTACAAGAACGTTCATTGTGTCCTCGATGCTGATACCGTCGCCAAAAACACTCTGGTCACGGTAGTAGCTGTCTTCGTGCTCAGCATCGAGATACAGGGCCTTCAGTTGTGGATTTTGATCTAGATGAAGCGCAAATGGATCAGACTTGGCAACTTCACTGCCGTGGGCACGGGCGTAGAATTCAGTCTTGCCGCGCTGCTCCGCATTCTCCCTGCCATAAAAGCTGAGGTCACCTGTGGCAAAGACAGTTTGGGGTCTAGTCTGAAGCCAGAAGTTGACAAGATCAAAGTGGTGAGTTGACTTGTGGACCAAAAGACCACCACTGTTGCGCTTGTCTCTGTGCCAGCGACGGAAGTAGTCAGCTCCGTGACTTGTGTTGAGCATCCATTCTGTACTCGAGTTAGTCTCATTCTTTCCGGTACAATAGCAGAATAGTTACACTCACCAAAATGCACGCTCGTGACCTTTCCGATGGCCCCCGATTTGAGGAGCTCAAAGACTTTCGTGTTGTGTGGCGCATATCTGTAGTTGAAGGTAACACGGACTTTCTGGCCTGTTCTCTCAACTGCAGAGAAGATCTCCTTGCATCTTGGCGCGTCAATAGTCATGGGCTTCTCAGTAATAACATTGCAGCCCAGTTCTAGGGCGCGGATGATGTATATGTGATGTGTCCGGTCCATGGTTGTAATGATAACCTCGTCAGGCTTGGATTCTTTGATCATCTGGTCAAAGTTGCTGGCAAGGAAGGTCGGGACCTCCCCATGTCCGAGCGACTGAAGCTTTGAGTTGGCATAGTTCATACGAGTCTGGTTGGTGTCGCAAAGGGCCACGATGCACGAGGTTTTGCTGTATTCAGTGGCAATAGCCGAGTAGAAGAAACTCGAGCGGCCGCCTGTGCCTACGACAGCATATCGTTTCCTTGTCATCTGATTTTCGGCCATGGTTAATTCTTGATAACAGAACGATGAAACAAAACCTCCAAATCGAGAAGCCCACGCGGTATTTATTAGAAACCATCACAATAAGATGACATGGGCGAGGTGAGGGAGGGGATGATATTCGGTGTCTCTTCCCCCGAACTGTGGGTCCTGCTTGTGGGGGTCGATGATGTTATTCAGACCGCCCCCAATATCGCAAAGCTCTAACAGAATAAATGATCCTTCAACTTATCGAGTCAGATTATAACAAGTAACAGGCATATGAGGTCCGGATTGGTTCATCGTTCAGAAAGCATGGAACCATGAGCTACTCGCTTGCTTTGCCCACATCCTTCAGGATCCAGGTCGTGAGTAAATTGGTGGAGAAAGGCGGCGATGGTAACAATATCTTAAATATTCCTACTTGCCACTCGGGTTAGGTTTTCTCTGCAGATATACCTTAGTTTTCGGAGATAGTTAAGAGAGATCTTCGGCCTGGATTTCTTGGGGTTGCGGAACTAAGATTCTTTCGACAGATCCGATAGATATTGCGGATTTTGGTACTCTCAATTGAAATCAGATTGTTTCCACAAACGAGAAGTTTTAATAACATTCAACTAGATCAAGAAAGAAGCTCTAGTAGTTCGAGATACTTAAGGGGGATTTAGGAGAGTTTATAGTAGGATGATAGCAATAATATAATAAATTCCTCGAGGCACTAGGGATGTATTGAGAGGTATTTATTTATACCAGTTGGTGGGGAAAGGCCATTGAAACTCATGCGACGTTAGCCGAGCTCCAGTGGTCGATTGGCCTTCGATTGGCTAGAGCGGGTAGAACTTCCAGTACCAGTACCGTACTATACCGTAGCAGAATTCCAGCGCGATGAGAGCCATTTGTTGTATTGAGCTTGGTGCTTATGAAGCAAGTTAGGAAAGACCTGCCTGACATGGTTTCACCACCGCATGGCTGATTACGAATTGACATCCGTCGCAAGTATTTAAGCGTGTGCATTCTTCCACCTTGGAATCGATGCACACCAAACATTCGTCGCAACCTCCTCCTCTCAATTCAGATCAATCATGGCCAAGATCTTCCTGTCGGTGCGACGATTTTCACCTTAAACGGCTTCTGCTGACCCCTTTGCAGCACCGGCGCTTCAGGCTACATCGGCGGCGATGTTCTTCATTTACTGCTCAAGTCGCACCCAGAATACAAGGTGACAGCATTGGTCAGAGACGCTGCTAAGGGAGCAGCCATCACCGAGGGGTATAGCCAGGTGCAAATCGTCAATGGAGGACTTGATGACACAGAGATCATCGCCCAAGAAGCCAAAGATGCTGATGTGGTGATCCGTAAGTTGCATTCTTATCCCGTCAATTGACTGCTCGAGGGGCGTGCATTTACTAAGCCATTGTTTCAACAGACCTGGCAGCTACGGGCCATCTAAAAAGTGTTCAAACAATCTACGAGGCTCTTAAAAACAGGCCAAAGGGTCCTAAGTCGGCCTACTACATCCAAATCTCCGGGGCCAGTGCATTGGCGGCAACCGAACTCTCGGACAAGTCTCGAGTTTTTGGCTCTGGTAGTGATGTCATATACAACGATCTCACCGGCATTGACTCTATCAAATCGTACATCAAGCAATATCCCAGCCGCGCTGTAGACAACTACATGTTCTCAGTAGCAGAACAGCAATCACAAGTCAAGACTGCGCTTGTCGTTCCTCCCATCATCTATGGCCAAGGTCGCGGGCCTGGTAACCAGCGCAGCATCCAGATTCCAAACCTGGCCAGTACGACACTGAAACGCAAACGGGGAGTGCAGGTAGGCCCTGGCGAGAGTCGATGGGGAAATATTCACATCGCCGACTTGAGCCGCATCTTTCTCCTGCTGGTTGAGAAAGCGGTCGAGGGCAACCAAGATGACAACATCTGGGGAGCAAACGGGGTCTTTTTCACTGGCGCAGGGGAGCTGGTAAGCTTTACAATGTCAACCACCGACTTGTATCACGCTAACAGATTATATCAAGTCATTCGGCGAGATTTCGCGACGGGTTGCTATAGCTGCTCATGACTTCAATCTGATCCCGAGTAAAGAGGTGGACAAAGTTGACGCCGAGGAAATTGATCGGCTTATTTCCCACGGATCCGTCTTGCTAGGTACCAATGCGCGTAGTGGAGTTCAAAGAGCAGAGACAGTCCTCGGCTGGAAACCCGAAAACGAAAGTCTGGAAGACCATATCCCTCAGGCTGTCATCCAAGAAGCTAAGGCACTTGGCATTGAAGGTAAGAATGCAAGGTGCAGGCTTTAGGAATATGATACTAATGTTGAACGCGGTGCAGTTCAGCAGTGGAGAGGTTAACTTGACCTAGGAGCGTATGGATGTGATGATAAGCGGATGTATCCAGTTATAACAATGGACAGGGACTCGCAGCTTATGGTTTGTATGAATTTAATCACTCTTCTAATCGACGGTAGTTATTGTGTGATTTGATGGGCCAAAGCCTATCCTTCTAGACATATGGATGTCGTATATCTCCAATCTTCGTGTGTCGTGCGTAACATAGGTATTGGCTTTCAATGTATCGTCGATTACGCTCATTATATATTTCTTCCCTGACACTATCAGATTATTGAGAAAAGACAGGTGCTCTACGTTAGCTTCTCCTTCAATAGTTCCCTCGCCATCTCACATGACTTCGCAATCTCAACATTAGAAATGACAGAAATTCTCTCGTTGATCTCCTGTTCGATCCTCGGGATATCCTTCCCGACACCTTTCGCCCGCCACTCGTAGGCATCTCCAACGAACCTGCTGCTCTCCACGAGCCATTGGGTTCTCTCTCTCCTAGACGCATCAAACGCTGCAAATGCGGCCTCAATATCTAGGCGGTCCTGTACACGTTCGTCGGCGAGTAGTTCCGCCATGACGGCGCTGTCTTCTATACAGAATCCGGCTCCTGCGCCGTGATGAGGACTTGTCGCATGGGCGGCGTCGCCAAGAATGACCATACGGCCTTTATAGAATGTTGACACTGGATTATCACAAGTGTCAAAAATGGCCCACTGTTATGTGTTAGTAGAAGGTACTTGTGTCTGCGAAATGAGAGCACATACCACACTGAGCGTCTCTTCTGTGAGCTTCAGAAGGTTTCTGACGAGGCTGTTGTAGCCCTTGAAGTCATCTAGAGCGTCTTGTCGATGAGCAGTCTTTGTCATCTTGTTGGGATCACTCCACTCATTGGGATCCGTACGGAAGGCAACGATATTGAGCTTTTCGCCATGGTTCACCTGAAACGTCAAGACGTGACCATCGGGTCCCATCTGCAACTATCAGTATCATATGAATTTGATGGCTTTGTTAACTCACGTGCATGCACGCATTACGTGCTCTCTCTTCCCCCACAGCCTTGATTGCTTGGTCCATAGGCACCAGACCACGATACGCATACTTGTGGGAATAACCTGGTCGTGCTGATGGATGGTTCTCGCCCACAATGATTTTGCGAACGCGAGAACCGATGCCATCGCAACCAATCAGGGCATCGGCATATGCGGTCGAGCCATCGGAAAAGCTCATTCGGACTTTACCATTGGGATCCTCCTCGGCCTGGTCAATATGCTTGCCAAACTGTACTTTGTCTGAAGGCAGGAGGTGAATGAGCTCATCGAGGAAGCGAGCCCTGTGCACACCGTTCTGACCCAGAGAAGTCTTGATGCTGAAAGCAACTTGGTCGTCCTCAGTGGTTCCGTCTAGGAAGTCAAACCAGGTCTTGCTCTTGGACTCCCAGGCGTTCCAAGTGCACACTTTATGAAAGGCATCGTGGACACCTGGATGGCACACCTTCATTGCTTGCACAGCATTGGGGGTGAATGAGACGCCGGCACCGATCTCATGAAAGTTATCGGCTCGCTCATAGAGAGTTACCGGGATGTTGCGGTGATGCAGAGCGATAGCGAGTGTGAGTCCGGCAATACCGCCCCCAATGATGGCGATGTCGAAGGGCTTTGGCGTGTTTGACGATATAGCCATGTTGACTGCTGATGTTGGTTGATTCGAGAGGAAGACACTTGATGCGTTTAAAAAGGCCAGAGATCTCTGTTATCTAAAAATCAAGACGTGGTGTTTTCATTTTACCCAGTCCCCCATAGCACCGTCATAGACGGATCCGAATCCCCCGTAGAATCGACCAATACGTAGAATGATGGATGACCCGGCTTCCGACCCCCACTTGCCGCTTGCCGATGCCGAGAGCTCCGACTCCGCGTCTTAGTACGTACTCCAGATTGCGCTCAGTCCTCGTTTGCGGGGAAATATCTCGTCGTCATGTTTCTCATTGGGGACTGCATCGGGAGTTAGTGAGTCAATGCTGGAGATTTTCAGCCCCATGATACTAATTTACGACGCAAACTTGAGCTGGGGAAACGGCATGTGCTCGATCTGCGCTTTAGAGCTGGGTTTGCAAGTGGTCTCAAGCATATTGACCATCTCCATCCAGCCTATCAGAAGAGCTAATGAATAAATAGAAACCGTAGCTACAAAAGCAATGTCGGCAGTGGTCTAGAGCATACACATCTAGAACTGTTAGTTCGATTATAAACTTGGTAGATGAAAGCGTTCTCGCCGCACTCCCTTTAGTGAAATGGACCATTCCTATAAATGCATTTTGCGTAGTATTTGGTTCCCCTATGAGCTTGGCTGAATCCCTATTGTCGCCCTCGAAATGTCATCTTCTCATCCCACTGTTGTGTTCGCGACGGGTATCAGGCACATAGCTTCTTGTTTTGACCCTGTACGCGATGCACTTCACATCAGAAGGTGGACAATCGCAGCTGTCGAATGCCCATCAGTCGGCACAGAACCTCCCACCAATGGACTCGATGATGTGCCGATGCTGTTCGATGGGTACTTCAGTGTTTAGTTGATAAGGGAGACTGTGAGCCTGCTTTGCGAGGTTGCAGGACCTGCAGTCATGAGGTTATCCCATCGACAACAACCTCTAGGGATCAGCAAGCTCGGGCCATTTGCTTGTCCTAGAAGGTATTCGCCACGCTTTCGTCAAGTACTAGATTGCAATATGTTGACCCAGGCTTAACGAAGACCTGCGTGTCAAGGTGAAAATGAATAGGGCGCCGAACTGCATCGCCCTCTCTTTGCAAGTGGGGACTGCACTCGGCATCTTTATCGTACTCTTGACGCTGAAGATAGACCTGTCCAATATCTGGCCGGCCCAGTTGGTAAAAGAAGGCCTCTAGCATCAAGCTTTTCCATGTTTGCCTCTATACTAGTGCAGTAGTCGAAAATAGGTTGATAGTCTCCGGGTCGAGCCACATGGGTCCAAAAAGTAGTTCGGCGGGCTTTGTGCGCTTGATAAATTCGAGGACATCCGTCCCCCTTGTGATCTGGTGCCGGAACGCGCATCGCCTGAGTTTGGGAAGGTTGGGTAACTGTCAAGTTGTACAGGATCTTCCAGCCGGAGAACTTTAATCCTTGCAACTCCTTCAGGCCAGGGAGAGGAATTCCAAGCCAGCGATACTCAAAGTCTTCGAGTTGAGGGCATTCCTGAACGAATCTTGCGAGACCGTCGAAATTGCTTTCTTTCTCTGTTTCCACCTGAATCTGGCGTTCGGTCAATTCGGTGACTCTGCCCAACCAGTCTGGAGAACCTCCTTGACCATCAATCCGACGGAAGGCGTATACTGGGGTTGAGATATTGACCGATAGAGACTTGAGAGCCGCCAATACATGACTAATATCGGAGTTTTGCCGATCAATGGTATTGAGTTGGTCGCTAGCCAATGCAGAAAGCGTCATGTCATGGTCGTTGAATAAATTCAAATTCTCGACCTGCAGCTTGCTCATAGCCATTGATTGCGTGGCAACGAAGAAAGTATCGATAGAGCATTGCCATGCACTCTTCGATGTTTATTGGGCCTCTAGCTCAGTCTTAGTTTGGATTTGGGGACCAGACTTGAACGGTCCCATACTGTCTATCCTCAGTTCCAGATAACTCAGAGGCTTTTCCTCGCCTTTTACGAGGCCATTGAAAGCTTGTGTAAGTAGACCCATCAGTTCCTCACGCGTCGCAGAGGGTTCGTCTAGCAGTCTTTCGCCATCCTCATCGTGGATACCGACCAGTGTCAATTGGTGAACTGATTCACCCGATTGAGTTTCCTCGATCCATGATTCGAGCGCGTTAGTGGTCAGAAGGACGAGCTTTTGTGCCATTCTTGCTGCGGTTGTAGAGCCTCTAACGGGACTTGTCAAAGGATTCTATGAAATATCGTGTGTGAAGTAGCGCAGCACTAAATTCGCCACTGTTGACACGCTGATTCCCTGCCATGAGCTACAGAAACTGGCAGGACTAACTAGTTTATGCAAGCTGAACTGTAATTTGCTGGGCATTTAACGATTCAAGAGTTTCGATCATATCTCGCCATGATTGCGATCTTGTCTAAGATTTTAAGTGATGTAAAGAAAACGTCATGATTGGTCAACCCCATCCTTCAGAAGACAACCACATAGAGAATCTCATGCATTACAATATCACGGTTTTCAGGATCGAGTAGTTGCCTCAGAATGTTTTCAATTTGAGTATCTGATTCACGACTGAGGCCTTTTCTTCACAACACCGACATATTTTAAACCAGTTCCTCCAAGAAGTGAATAGAGTAGTCCCAGCTCACTGGGGCTTAAAAACGCAAGCAAGGGCGTCGAAGAAAACATCGACAGGGCTGTGACGTTTCAGTCGATGATCTCAAATGCAAAGGGCTATCGCTTAAGAAGGACTTACCATGTAAAAAGTTTGGCGAAGACCATGGGATCGCTGATTTTCTGGATGTCGGGGATGCATTTGTTGATGTCTTCGATCTTGCTCAGGCAAGCGGGGTCGAGCATTGGAAGGCCGTTTAACTGTCGCTCCTCAATCTGAACAGGAGTGGCAGCCGCAAGGGAAAGAATGGGAAGAGCGAGGATCATGGAGGCCTTCATGTTGATGGGTTTGGGGGGATCTGAAAGATCTGAAAGTTGAAAGTGTTGATTGTGTGGTGGTTGTAATTGAAGGATGTGAGTGTGAGTGCTGATGATGGAGTGACGGAGAGGGCAGAACGAGGTCTTTTATAGATCTGGAGAACCACCAAGGCTTAACTTCGAGAAGAGTATCCTTCAGATCCCCTTTCTTGCCTTACTCAACAATCTTGGAACAACTGAAGCTCCCAAGGTTGACCAGTGTGGAAACTATCCCAGGTTCCTTACTGAGACGTAAGAATGTATGGTACCAACTCACGATGGGTCTCAAGCTATCGCCATAAGTGTCAAGTAGGCCGCTAGTCCAAGGAGAGAAGCCGTCAAGTGGGTTTGTATTTCCGTGTTTGGACGGAAGCATGAGGTGTCTGGTATGCGATATCTCTACTGGGCAGTTTCAACGATCATTCTTCTTGTTCTGAGACTCACGGCTGCCTTCTATGTCAGAGGCGTCGTGTCAATCAAACAACAACAGTCGATCGCCTGTAGATCAGGACTATCGCATCCCTGAGCTATACTGTGAGATTTCATTGTGATAAAGGCTGCGTAAGTTAACAGTTGGTAGGATAAGCTTCGGGGCTGTGAAATGTCTTTGGATGAAGCCAAAAACGTAGGTTGCCGAAGGCTTTCGTTCAGCCCTTTCCCCAAAGACTTATTGTATGCCGTCCCGCGGACGCGGCGTACCCTTCCGATTCATGGTTCTCGAAGTCAAAATAAGTTAACCAATACTTTGAATCATGCACTACTAACTGTGCAACTTTCTCTTTCTGCAGAATATTGAACTCTTTGCTTGTCCTTCAGCTGCATGCCAAAAGCCTCCACAATATGCCACGTATCATTCACATCCTACTGATCGGCAGAAGGGATAACGACTTGTTTCAACGTCGAACATGGCCTTCCACGACAAGATGAAGGGCGCATGGAGAAAACTACCGCAACATTACTGAGGTAACGGGAAATCCAACTCCCCGGCTGACCGCTATCGAGTCTCATTAGTGGATATGAAGATACCCTTGTACAGATCATCAATGCATCACAGCCCAGGGCGTTGCCAAATGGGATATCCCTTCTTAGATTTTGTTTGTGAAGCATATGCAGCCCTGAGCCGTCATCACCAACCTACATAACTCAGGGGATCGTCCGCGTCACATAACTGCACCTTCAATCGCGGCATGTTCACCATCAGGACTGTAAGTCGTCCAAATGAGATGACACGGGGTCTGTCATGCCAGCATGTCTTGGCTTCCACGTCACGAAGACAGACAGAGACGAGCGGCTAAACACCTAATGTCTCGAATGTGTCATTGTGAGTGGCTGGGGAATCGGATCGATGGATCTTCGTTCAAGAGTCAACGGCATTCCGGAAGTCGCAGCTTGCCACTCAGCTAATGCTTCTAGGAGAATTGAGAAATTTTACCTCCATTGAACGGCCCGTTGCGGGTGGCATTCTAGTCACTTTACTTAGCCACCGCTGACGTTGAGGGTCGAACACATGCTACGTAGTACCTAGTTTTGACTAGTAAATCTCGACAGTGTGCGAATCGGACGCCTCAGAATTGACTCAAATCGCTGATCAGAGCCATTGAGTTTCTGAACTTGAGGGGTTTTTGTGAGACCCTTCCTGCAATAACCTCAAACCGGCAAGTCCAGTCTCAGAAGCAAGTGGAGATGTGATTTCCAGCTCCGGTCAAGTTCTATCACCGACCAATAATTCGACCTCGTGTTCGAAATTATGTACTTATCGTGAAATGTGGATCTACGTTGAGTATCAGTAGTTGGGACATGCAGCATTGGCAAGTCACGGCATGACGCGTTACCTCTTCGTAATAGCCAGCTCCTGGGGCCTCGGTGATCACAATCGAAGAATGTGATGGCGCTTAGGGTCACAGCGGAACGGCTAGCCTTAACCTTAATCCTGAAAAAGTTCCGATGGGCGAGGTTTGACAGTGGCTTGATATCCCGCTTGCTCGTTAGCGGATAGACGTAACGGTGCATGTGCCGTTGATATTGTGCTCGGGGCATCGGGGCTTACATGCCGTCAGACAGGTCGTCAAGTGGGGTAAATGCTGGCTGCTCAGATAGATACCCTGATGAAGGTAACTCTGCGGCATATCAAACCCTTCACTACGGGTCGACGGATGATAATAAGCCTGTGACCTGTCAGACTTGAAGCAGCTGATCAGTTATTTCCCATTGGTAAGATTCTCCCTTGAACTGACTCTAGCGCCCACCGGCATCAGGCCTTATACGCTTGAAAATCTCTCCCCTAAACGTATCAGCGTTTCACTTCGGCAATGACCCTTTGTCAGTGACCCGGTGCAGATCTTTCGTGGAGGTATGAGTGTGCATGGTTTCTTTGGCTGAGAGAAGCTCGAAAGATGATGTATTTCCAGATCTCTCGATCTAAGCTTCACCGACTCTTTATTATTTGGAGTGCCACAGTTCATATGACCGGCTCTTGGTTGCATAGTACCGTTAGCCTCCGACTGATCGCCCTCCTGGGGTCTTGTTGAGACGAATTTCTTGCCGTTCCTCCCCGGCTCTGGCTGGCCCAGTTTCCTCCAAGGAAGGTAGTTTGAAGTACAATTCACACAGTACCGTTGGTAATAAGAGAAGTTTAGGGTCATATCAAGATATTGATAGGCGAAAACCCAATATCTTTGGGTAATTCTGGTTTAAATTATCTTAAGATTATGAATTCTATGATAAATCTCTCGAAGCTTAGACATGTACTAGGATGTAGTAAGGTAGGTAGGAAACAAAAGTCTAACGTCTAGTGATGTATGGATTCTATTCCCACCCATTTGCCCTTCTAATGCAAGCATTGTGATCTACTGTTAGCCACTCTACAGTTGATACACATAGGTCGCATGAACTACGTGCCCTCACTTTTGAATTTCAGTCAAGCAAAAGCTAGTTCTGTTTTATCACTACCAGAGAAAAGCTATAACTACGCCTGCTCTTCACCCACCAATCCCCATCCACGATGTACCTCGGAACATAACCGCTCAGAGATTCTTAAACAGATATCTTATACCTGCCCAGATCTCCTCCCCTGCTTCAATAATCTGCTTAGGCGGAACAACAAAGCCGCTGCCTGTGAGCCTGTTTGGCCGCAGCTCGATCCCCCAAGCGAGTTCCGCCTCGGCCACATCGTACATCCAATCGCTACTCCCACCTGAAGTCTGGTAGATAGTCTGGCAAGTTGGGCCATACTGAAACTCCAGTCCGTTGACCTCCCAGATGGCATCTGAAACTCCACCAGCCAACTTCATCTGTTCGGCAACATTAGTTGCGTTGATAGAACAGTCGTAGCCGTAAGGTAGCAGGATGAGCTGGCTGAAAGAGTGCCAGTCTATGTAGGATCGAATCCCGGAAGCCTGAGAAATGGTCATTGTGTGGTTAACCAAAGCCTTGTTCTCGATTGTGTCTCCAGGCTTGCGTCCACGATATGTTTCATTGCAAGGGTCAGTTGATGAGCCGCCGGGGACATCCCACTTGTAAGGCCAGTTGCGGTTGATGTCAGTGCCTACACAAGACGTGTGAGCACCCTTCTGGCGGTTCTTGCGCCAAAGTCGGTCATTTGTTGTGGTATAAACAAAGCCTGTGCCACAAACGTCAACAATAGAGTTCACTCCCAGAGAGAGTTCTTGGAGACTCACCGTCTGGGTTCACGATCGGCAAGATGTAGAAATCGAAGCTATCGAGGGTAGCTCGAATGAGAGAATCCTTATCCTGGTAGCCCTGGATGATCTTGTATGCCAGATACTCAACTGTCTGTGGGACGGTCAGGATACATATCGCATGCCTCTCCAAAGGGCATCACTTACCATGCCGCTGATCCACTCACGAGCATGCACATTTCCATGCCAAATAATGGCAGGATTTTGTCCTTTCGGGCCATTGCCCCACAAGTGAATACCCCGAATCTCTCTCTTCCCCACACTTGCGCCGGCAACAAAATTCTCCGAGTTCTTTCTGAAGGAAGCTTGTAGATCCGAGAGAAATTGGGAGTGTTGTTCCAGGCTGTGGTAAGAGTTGAAGTAGGATCTGTCAGGCAGCGCAGCCTGGAAGCCGAGTCCTTTTGCCGTGCCTGGAAAATGTCAGCATCTAAACGGGGATGAATGACCGTGAAGTCCTCACGCTGGTAGCCTTCAAATCTCCCCTCGTCAGCAATCTCGGCACCCAAGTCATGGCTGACAACTGTAGTGTTCAATTCAAGAGCTTCAAAATCAGCGAGCTTTGTGGGAGGTATCGCAATCTCTAGCGTGTCTCGGCGATTTCCACAGCTGAGGGTGACGTAGTTGAGGTCTTCAAGAAGAACGGTGATATTCTCGTGGGAACTCTCTATGGCGATAGAATACGCCTTCCAACCGTCGTATGATATCTTGGCTGCGACAAAGGGCACTGCAAGCCCAATGATAAGACTGAAACGCATGTCGAGAAGCTATAGAATGGCTGAAGGCGCTTGCAGAAATGTTGAAGAGACGGTGTTGAACTTCTGCTTGAATTACCTGGTCCCCATTTATAGCATCGCCAAGGCTCTGAATAACGCTGGTCGGAACAAACGAAAACTGAAGGCATGGGTGCCCTATCCCTGTGAATCACCAGTATCGTGTGTCACTCTATCAGTGAGTGATGAGACCTGGTAGCAATAGCTGACCTGGCGTCAAATGGAAGTTCTATCGCTGAATCAGGTATTCGGGGGGAGATAGCTACCACTCTGATAGAGAGACTATGACTAGCTTACTCTTGAGAGAATAAGGCTTGGTTCCCTTTGGAGGATACACCTCTCTGTTACTTCAATGTTCGTGTATCTACGATATTTTGAGGCCTACGCAGGGCTGGGAAGGAAACTCGGCTACGTCTGAACTCACTATTGTCTATTTGGTAGTCCCCCGACGGTGTGACCCGAGCGTGAAATGGCCAATAAGTCTGTGACACTACCCTGTCATCTACTGCTCAATTTTGTGTCACCGCTAAGCTTCACAGCGCCATCACTCTCCTGCCAAAATTCATGAAGCATATTGGCCATCCGGTCCCAAATCCGTCGTGGCAGTTCGTGACCAACATCCTCCCACAGGACATAGTCAACACTGCCCGGTATAGCTTTGGCCAGTGCTTCCCCGTGAATCTCTCCAAAGACCTGATCCTTTCCTGCCTGTACAACCGTGGTCGGACACTTGATCTTTTGCAGGGTTTCTACCCCAGGCCAGCCGTCCTTTTCGTGCGACGCGGCGCCATGATTCGCCGCCTTGCTGTACAGCGTACCACCTTTCATGTCCCGTTCCGTTATTCGTGTCACCAACTCCTCGGTCTCCCTCCTTTCTGCTTCATCCGGTTGCGTCGTAAGAGCATCATAGAGGGCCATTCCGGATTTGATGAATGATTCCTTGTAATTGCCGAAACCTGCCAGCGTAGGTTGGAAGCCAAGATTGAGGCCATCCTTTATGGGCAGCTCAGGGCTTACGCCAGGAGATGTGAACATGAGTGTGAGGGTTTTGACTTGTTCTGGTCTGCGTGCAGCGACTGTATACGCTACGGGTCCACCTTTGCTTAGGCCGAGGACATGGAAGCCTTTGGAGGGGTCGCTGAGGGCCAGGTGGTCAGCCAGCCCCTCCACGTCCTCCGCCATATCCCCGATCGAGTAAAATGCTGGCACGGGGAACTCAGTAGATAGGCCAGTGTCTCTCTGATCGAATCGGATAACGAAATATCTCTTGCCATTGTCGGCGCATTGCAGCGTTCTAATCAGACCTTCCGGCCATGTGAGCATCCCGCCACCATTTCCTGGGACAAGGATAACGGCGGGGTCTGATGGGTCACCAAAAGTCTGGTAGCAGATTCGTACGCGGTTGGGGAGCGTCACAAACAGTTCCGGTGAAGCATCCATTTCCTGCCACTATGAAGCTTGTGAGACTGGCTGTAATAAAAACTCTTGGCAAAAGTGTGATGTGAGAAAGAAGAGATTGTTTCGGGAATCCTGCGGTGGGACAGCACGACAGCCTTGCAGACGTAAGCACTAACGTGATTTGCATATTTTTTATCGGACAGACAATCCCCCAAACTGTTTCAAAGCATTGCTGCTCATAGATTATCCGCGAATAGGAGGATATACTCAGCTGATAAGCCTATTAGCTGATATCTGCCTTGTTATCTGAAACAACGGATTCCCAATACGTGTGGTTCTCAACCAATTCACCTTGGCATATCAAGCCCTCCCTCACAAAAACCAGCCTTATGCTGGCACCACAGACTTATGTCATGAGGATGGTCAGAAACTTTCCAACAGGAGACAGTAAATCTGACCTCACATCAGCTTACCATACCAGAGCCGTACTATGGATCGGATTTATGGCCTTAAATACTACGAATACCGCTTCCAATGCAACTGGCATCTGTAAGTTCCTCCAGAAGTAGCAACTGATTGCAGGCGACAATGTCTTCAGGATTTCAACCAAAACAGGTGACCAATTATGAGGCCTCACACTTGGCAGAGCTGATGGGCAACGTCAGCGAAACCATCATTGGTCATGCTCTTGATCTGATTCCTCCCATCAAGTCAACCGATATCATCCACGATAATGCGTGTGGCGCCGCGGTGGTCTCTCAAGCCATTTTGGCAAAGACTTCACCATCTACGGAAGGCTTCCATATTGACGCAACTGATATCAATCCCCAGTTTGTGATGGGTTGCGAGCAGCTCGCCCAGCAAAACAAGTGGCCTCTGCAAGCACAGGTGATGGATGTTAGAGTTAGCCTGACCTTGCCATCATTCCATTTGCTATTTTGCTGATTATAGACATAGACTCTCGGATTTCCTGACAACCACTTCACCCATTCCTTCAACAACATCGCTTTCCATTCCATGGATGTTGCCAAACCTGGCTTGAAGGAAGTATTTCGAACTCTCAAGGCCGGAGGCACCGTCATGGTTTCAGCTTGGAATGACATGCCGCACAGCAACGCTCTCAAACATGCCCATCGACGCACACGAGGAGAGGAATGCCCTCTACCAATGCTGCTCCAGGATATGTCTTTTGAGGAGGAGCACATGAAAGAGGCTTTGAAAGAAGCCGGATTCGACCCTACCAAGACAGACATTCATCGCAAGAATGCTTATGTTACAATTCCAGATATGAAGCGGTGGGCGCAGCTAGCATGGAGCTATCTGGGCGTCTTGCCCTCAGGATGGCTCCAGGAAGACGAAGAGAAGTGGCAAGAGGCTATTGACGATATTGTAGAACAGTTGATGGGCGGAGACGGTATCTCCAAAGATGAGAAGGGCGAGACTGTCATGAGATTTGCAGGATCCATCGCCATAGCTACCAAGTAACGTTGGATATGCGCTCATAGCAGTCTGCCCGCTTATGAATACCCACGGGCATTAATTACATAATCTGTGAATGATGGAGGTTTGTGATTTGACGTCTTTGCCGTTCCTAAAACCTTTGTTTAACATAGGACTGGCCATGTCGTGGAATTGCGCCCCACCCATTATAAATAAAGTTAGATTGGTAATCGGAATTCCACGGCGTAGCGTTAATGTGCAATTCAACAGCAGAGCAGCCAATCAAAAATACGTTTGAACTATCCCCAGTTATCCATCACGCTGCTAGATGATGTCTAATTGATGATTCGATGACCCTATCAAATATCTATAAATATTGTCTAATATTCCTAAAAAAAGACTGATTCCCAGTATCATCAATCACTTATCAACCATCATCTCAAGCACCAATTCAAATTGCAGCCATGACTACCAAAGCTATTGTTTTCGTCGAGAAGGGCAAAGCCACTATTCAGGAGGTTCCCAAGCCCAAGCTCCGCGATGATTATGTGCTCGTCAAGGTCAATGCCGTGGGCCTGAATCCCACAGATTGGAAGCACATCGACTTTGGCATCGCCGACGCCGGCTCGAGAATGGGATGCGACTATGCCGGTGTTGTAGAGGAGGTCGGAAGCAAAGTCACGAAGCCTTTCAAGCAGGGTGATCGAATCAGCGGAGTAGTCCATGGAGGGTGAGTGTAGCTCGGAATATTGATGTGCGCTATTCTGACATGCTCCAGTGACCGGACTCAACACGAAAACGGAGCATTTGCTGAGTACATTGTCGCGAAGGGTGATGTTCAAATTAAGACGCCCGACAATGTGACCGACGAGGATGCTGCTACCCTTGGCATTTCCGTTGCCACTGTTGTAGGTACAAGTCCGTCAAATAGGACATAACGTGGCTGATCATGAGTGCAGGGCCAAGGACTTTACAAAACCCTGGGTCTACCGCTGCCCACAGATGCTAAGAAGAGTGACGAATTCGTTCTCATCTACGGCGGAAGCACCGCAACTGGCATTTACGGCATCCAATTCGCTAGATTGTCAGGAATGAGGGTTGTCGTGACAGCTTCGCCACACAACTTCGACTATCTGAAGTCCCTTGGAGCCGAAGCTGTGTTCGATTACAAATCACCCAATGTTGCCGAAGAGATCCGCAAGTACACCGGCAATGCTCTGAAGCTCGCCTGGGACTGTACCGGTCACGGCGCAGCCATCAGCGCTGGATCTCTAAGCACCGAAGGAGGCAAATACGCTACCATCATGCCGGTGGAGAAGAAGGAATTGCTGGACGTCAACCCCAAGGTGGATGGACCGCATGCCACGCTTATGTACTCTATCTTTGGCGAACGATTCGTCAAGGGCGGTGAGACCCCAGCCAAGCCCGATGAGTTTGAGTTTGCCAAGAAGTTCTGGGAGATAGCTCGCCAGCTCCTGGAAGAGGGCAAGTTGAAGGCTCCTCGAACGTTTGTGAATCGCGGTGGTAGCGGTTTCGAGGGAATTATGACGGGTCTGGATGAGTTGAGGGCCAATAAGGTTAGCGGTGGGAAGCTCGTGTATACCCTTTGAGCGCGGTGCACTAAAACATTGACGCAAGTGGGAGAATCACGAAGTAGTGTTATCAGATAAATAGGCAAGGGAACTAAACAAGCAAACATACAGAAAAACGGTTGAGTCAATAAAATGAAAGGCCAAAAAGATTGAAATTCAAAAACTAAAGGCATGCCTCCACACCGGATTGAACGATGGACCTTCGCATTACAAGTGCGACGCTCGTACCACTGAGCTATAGAGGCAGCTGAATGACGTGTGTCAAAATCTTCGCGTATAGATACCGCTGCCAATAACAGCAGCGCCAGTGTTCACCTTCACCACTTCACTTGTCCAATCACAAAAGCCCAAGTATTGTCCTTGCAGCAACTGCTCGTGTGGTCAGTTCAGCCTTTGGCGACAGCACCGACCAACAAAACGCAGCAAACATCATCTTTTCCAAAGATTGGCTCTCAACTAGCCCAAAGCTTTGACAAGCTGACAAGCAACGACCTTTCCCCAGCCATTTCGGCCCTTCCCCATCCTGCCATCCCCAAAGCCCGACCTTCCACACTGAGCAAAAAAGAAACGTGCCATCGCTTAAGTTGCGAAAAATGACCGCTGAGAGAGAGAAAATCCCACGACCTAACCTATTCGTCTTAGCCTGTCTGCCTGCGCTCTGACAGTCTGAGACCATCAGCAGCTGCTCGGCAATTCTGGGCCGAGCAGCAGAACGCGGCTGGCGCCACAAAAGCCCAACTCGGCATCTGATCGACGGCCGTGGTGCTCAAAAGGATTCGTGTGCATCATCAAAGTTAATTGCAGGCAGGGAGAGTCCGCTCGGCTACGTCCGGTGCGCGCTCTCTCCTCCAAAGGCCTTGCTTGTCTTGCTCGTCTGGGTCGTGCCGTGCAATATTAAATACCCATGTGCCGTGTAAGTAATGATTGCCATTGGTAGGCTGCTTCTCTCTCACGAGCAGTTGGTCGACTACAGCCCATCGTGCCGTTTGTTCCACGGCAAGCTTGTCTCCCTCCAAACCGCTGGATTACCTCATAGATGAAACGATCCACAGGGGAGTCCTGCCTTATGTTTAGCGGAGTCGTCATTTCTTGTTGCATCCTAGAGATCCTGTGACACCGAGCCTTCTCGTATTACCCGAGGCATCATCATTCATCCACAACAAGCGTGACCCTGGTTTTTTATCTGTGTCTCATATAACAGTGACTAGGCGTGCATTCTTGCTCCCAGCAGCCCTAATCAATTTCGCTGTGGCCAGGCAAACCGACGTGCAGCCATCACGATGCTTGGTTTCAACAAGAAACTCGAGGGCGACGCCTCTGATGAAGCTCCTCACAATGATGATGTCCATGTACCACGCGACGACATCCCGCAAAGGCCTTGGATTGAGACTGTTCTTCCCGTGTTTGCGTGTGGTGCTGGTCTCTTCTCCGACGGTTACATCAACAACGTGAGGACCGCCGTCGAGACCCTGTTGTGACTTTCCTAACGCGATCAGGTCATTGGTTCCGTCAACACCATACTCAAGAGACAATATGGAGATGTCTACACTTCATCAACGGCCTTCAAATTCGTTTCCGATATCGCTTTTGCCGGGACGGTTGTCGGCCAACTGGTTTTTGGATTCCTCGCTGATCACTGGTCCCGTACCAATACGCTGATGGTGTCTACTGTTATCCTCATCGTCTTCACCGCTTTGGCAGCTGGGTCTTACTGGCACGGACAGCCAGTCGGAATGTTCAATATGCTGACTGCTTGGCGATTCTTTGTTGGTATCGGTATTGGAGGTACGACGCCATATTCCTCAATCCCAATTGACGTGATACTAATGCGTTGCAGGTGAATACCCGGCAGGTAGCGTTGGCTGCGCAGAATCGAGCGGCCAGATGAAGAAGGGTACCAGGAACCGTTGGTTCATCCTCTTCACAAACTCAATGATCGACTTCGGTTTCGTAATTGGTGCTTTCGTGCCCTGTAAGTCTACCTCACTCCCATATAGTAAACTGTTGCTAACATTTATTAGATGTTGTTGCTGCCGCTTGTCACAACAGCGACTTGAGCACCGTTTGGAGAACTAGCCTGGGAATTGGAGTCGTCTTCCCGCTTATTCTGTTTGTCCTGCGGTTGAGACTAAAGGAGCCCGAAGAGTTCGCCCAAGAATCGATGAGACGCCAAACGCCCTACTGGCTTGTGCTGCGCTACTACTGGTTCAGACTGTTCTGCGTCAGCCTGGTGTGGTTTCTATACAACGTAAGTCTCGTGGTGTTGAAGTCAAACCCCTTCTAATGTGGATAGTTCTCATCGTACGCCTTCGGTATCTATTCGTCGTCTATCCTTTCTGGAATCTACGGCGATGGAGCGCATCTCACCACCGTCTTTGGCTGGAACACCGTCATCAACCTATTCTACCTTCCCGGTACCTTGATCGGTGCATTCGTCAGCGACTGGATTGGCCCTCGATACACCCTGATCGTCGGTGTCACCCTCCAGGCCATCGTCGGCTTCATCATGGCTGGCGTCTACGATAAAATCTCCGGTCAGATCGCCGCTTTCGCCGTCGTATTTGGAATCTTCCAAGCCCTTGGCGAGCTGGGACCCGGTAACAACATTGGTCTTCTTGCAGCAAAGACCTGCGCCACTGGTGTCCGAGGACGATACTACGGTATTGCAGCAGCCGTTGGCAAGATCGGTGCCTTCGTCGGTACCTACGTCTTCCCCCACATCCAAGCCGCTGGTGGCAACGAGACTCAGAGCGCCCAGTACCCCTTCTTCGTCTCCTCGAGTCTGTGCCTTCTATCAGCTCTCATTGTATTCTTCTTCATCCCTCATGTTGGTCAAGACACCATCACCCTCGAGGATCGAAAGTTCCGTGAATATCTCCAGAATCAAGGCTGGGACACGGCTCAGTTGGGACTTGACATTCCTGGCGTTGAGGGAGGAACGGTAAATGTCATAAAGACCGAGGAGAAGTAAAAAAGGTTGTGGACAAGGTCACGTGAATTTAATGATATTTGTTTCCTCAGCATATAGCAATTAATGGGTCATTTATCACTTCTGAAATTCCACCATCTGGGCGTATGGCTTTATGATGTTGACTATTATCGACGTGCCTCAAATCTTCTTGGGCCGAGCGGGAGTTTAAGGAACCACTGCAAATAAAAGCGAATGTGATTTGATGATGACAACCATGTTGTTCGTACTAGAGCACATAATATGACTCGAGTTTTATATTACAGCAGTGTTTCTGTCTCTGGGATGTGGCTACAATGCACTTATTCACCACAACCTCTGAAAACCAAACTCCATTTCAAAGCAAGTAATAACACACATTCACCCAATTCGTGATTGACACGTCCTTACCTATCACGCTTAACGGAATGCATATAATGATTTAAACATATTCTCTTCAAACCCTAATCCCGCCAGCGAAACTCGGTGGCTTGCTAACTACCAAAACATCTAGCTCAGCGACGAAGAGATCTCGTCTTCCTAGCTTGAGGCAGCTTCTCCGTACTTGGACACAACTTCTGTAAATGGTGGACAAAATTCCCTGCTTTTGACATCCTCATCCTGCAGAAGGGGCATTGGTATTGACCCTCGTAATTGATGAAATCGCTTGGCTGGTAATCAGGATGGTTTTGCCTAGTATAACCAGTTCGTTGCAGTAACATATCTGCGATATGGGGAGGTAGACTCGAAAGTAACGGAACAGGGCTGACATCGAAACTCTTCTCTGTTACAGGCGGGTACGTTGGTTGGTACGATCTCGGTGTCGATTCCACAGCGTGGGAGTGACTTTGGTAGGAATAAGGCTGACTATGAACGGGGGCTGCGCTGTAAGTCTGTCTGTGAGAGTCATGGGCATACCGAAGCGGCTCTTGTCTGGGTTTCGAGAAACGATGCGCCTCTGGAGCAGTCGGGATATAGTTATTTGTCGAAGGAACTGGGGGCGGTAAGGAGCCGTTGAAAGAACTGCGGTTGTTCATCCTTGATTTCGGGCCGGGGAGCCCCATTTGTGATAGTTGTGGCGATAAGGCGTTAGTTGGAGGGCCCATGTCGAGGGAGGTACGTGGCCGATGAAGACTCCTTCCATCTTGATGTGGTGATGCGGTTACTTGTGGTGGCGCTTGGCCAATCGCGGTATTCTGTCGCGGGAGATTCATGGGTGAGTTTCGTGGTGAAGCTATAACCTGCGACGCCGGATGTCCCTGTATAGCAGAGGCAGGTCTGGCAATATTACTAGCCACTTGTCGAGGCGAAGCCATCGTCTGCGGTGCTGGAAGCCTGTAGATGGTAGAGCTGGGTTGGGGGAAATCTACCGCGGCTTGCCGTGGGGATTCCCTGACTTGCGAAGCTCCATTTCCCTGCACAACATACCCAAATTGAGGACTATCCATGGCTGACTGGCGTGGAGATGCCATCAATGGTGGTTGCTGCCTGTAGTCGAAAGAGCTTGGTGGGGAAAGTTCCATCTCTGCCAAGCGTGGCGATGCCCCAAAGTGCGAGACCGGATGTTGAACAGCAGAGCCAGGTCGAGAAACGGCCATGGCTGCTTGCCGCGGAGAAGCTACCATGTGCGGTTCTGGCCGTTCGTATACCTGAGAATTCGACCAGGAAATTTCCATGGCAGGTTGGTACGGTGAAACCATTGCTTGCGAGTAGGAGGGGCTTTGAGCTGTAGAACCTGGCCACAAGATATCCTGTGCTGATTGCCTGGGGGAAGCCATTACCTGTGGTGCTGAAATGTTTTGGACCACAGATCTAGGGCGCGAAATATCCATTGCCGACTGTCGTGGCGAAGGCGGTGGCGGCAGTTGGGATGCGGGGGGGCATAGTATTACAGATCCAGGACGCGATATACTCATAGCAGCAATTCGAGGTGATGCCCTGACCTGAGATGCAGTTTGGCTTTGGACGACAGAAGAAGGCCGAGAGATCTCCATGGCACATTGTCGAGGGGAGGGCATTGGTTGTGGGACTCGGTCCACTGAAGTATGTCGGGGAACCTGAATCGGAGATTGTTGATATGACGATGTCGACCGTGGCACTGTCTGTTGCGGAACTCTAGGCGCTGGTCGAGAAATGGTTGCGGTAGGCTGTTGAGGCGATGTCATTGCTTCCGGGACTGAAATATGTCGAGGGACTTCTTTAGGAGACTGTCGCATGGGGGGCCGTGGCTGTGGGGCTGAATACTCTCGAGTGACAGAAGCGGACCCCAGGATCTCTGTTGCTGTTTGATGTGGTGGTGCCAGCGATGGTGATGCTGGAGCCCTTAAAAAGCCGTGTGGAAGAATGGCCCGCCGCGGCGATTCCGTAGCAGGTTCGGGGTCTTGAGGAGTCATTGACCGTCGTCTGGGTGTATTCATCGATGGCTTCTGCTGTGCCCGTATGTCTTGTGCGTGTGGATGTTGAAGAAATCCAGCGTTGCTTTGGAGAATATCAACCGGAGGCTGGTGTGGAGAAGTTGACGCCGGCATTGAAAATGGCACTCGGGCTAGTTGAGGGGCATTTGACGGCACTGTTCGTGGTGATATCGATTCTTCTGCGTCTGGCTCGGCATGCGCCTTTGAACCACGAAATGGGATGTTCCGCGATGGCGGCTGTGGTACAGATGCAGTCACCTGGATTGTCCGTTGTACTGGGCTTGGTGAAGGGGTCTCTGGTAATGCTGATGAGGCTGGTGCGAGAGTTTCCAGCTGTTTCTCCGCTTCAGAGCCATTGATTGAGACTTGTGCAGCTGATGGCTCAGTCGATGCAGGTTTTACGTTGAGATACAGCGTTACTATGCTATCTTGACTAGCAGCTGGCATGAATTGCGATCTCGTTGAGTCGGAAGAAGGTTTCGAGGCTTTTTGGTCAACATCAGTGTCCTGTGTGTGTTGTTGAGGTTTCTGATCGCGAGGCAAGTCGGTAGCAACAGCCGAGCTTTGAGCATGGCCACTGCCTTGCGTTCTATTCACAGGGGTGAATGCCATTTGAGCAAATGGAGCTGCCTCCTTGGTCCTCGAAACAGGTGGACTGTCGGCTATTACTCGTTGCTCAGATTGCGACATGTGCATTTCCAAGTCCTCACACTCAAAAAGCAGATTGGCCAGGTCAACAGATGACAGACGACTCAGATCTGTTCTGTGAGGCGGACCCGACTCCTCTGAGGGGTTGTTTTGCCGTGCAAAATCCTCCGTTGTGTCCGTTGGGGTATCAATGAACATCTGCGGGCGATTATCATCGGCCTCCCCAACTTTGTCGGTAACGTCTCCGTCGTTGTTTTGCTGGATAGAGTTGTCGATCGTGTCTTCCTGGGTATCAAGTATCATCTCCTGATTATTCTCCAGCGCATCGTTAGCCTTTCTCGGAGGACTTTGTTGGGAGGTGCTATGGACTTTGTCTTGTTGGGTATCGATAATCATTTCTTCATTGGTCTCTTCCATTTGTCCCGGCGCATTGTCAACTTCCTCAAGGTCGCTCTGCTTTGTATGAGTTTCGGCCGTGTCTTCCTGTGTGTTCATGATGGTGTCCTGGTCTATCCCCACTAGCTGCTGTAGCAGATCGTTAAATTCTTTGGAGTCTTTCTGTTTGGGGACTGTAGGGACTATTCCGGTTGTGTCTTCCTGTGTATCCATGACAGTATCGTTATCGTTTTCTTCAGGCAGGCCTTGCTTTTGAAAAGCGTCCTCGGCTTCGCTAGCCATTTCTTTTCGCTTTTCTTCTTCCTGTCCGATAGATTCTGGCTCTTCGATTGTGTCAGGCGTAATGGAGTCGTTCTCCCGTACAGGCGGCTGATCTACTGGGGACTCCACCAGAGGAGACTGAGGCTTTGGCAGGCTAAGCTCATCCTCCGAATCTATACGCAGAAAGCGTCTTGTCAGAAAGCTTTCCCAACAGTTTTGACAGCACTTACCATCTGCTGAGTCTCGAATCTCATCATTACTCCCAAGCTCCTGTGGCCTGTTCTCCTCTTGGGCTCTCAAATAATCAAGTGCCTGCTGACTATGCTCGATCATCTGTGCCTTCTTTTCATCCCACTCCTGAATATCATCGATAGGAACCCAGGCTACGTGGCTCTCTTCAGGGAACTTAGCACCCTCAAAGAACACGAAAGCGAAGTGTTGTTCCGAACTCTTAGGTCCGCCGTCTTCATAGCCCTTAGCCCATGAGAACGACATACTTGAGGTGTCGTACTGGTAACAATCTGGTAGGTTCTTAAGGAGGCCTATCGTCTCGATGGATTCGCGAATCCCGATAGATTCCAGGTTTTGAAGCGGGAGAAGGATTCCGGCAAACCACTGTTTGGATTCGGTCCAGTAAATGATGTAAATTTTGCCCGGCACCAGATCGATTGGGTGACTGAAGTCGCCCCGCTGACTGCTGTGTCGCTTCGAGCGCATTGATCTCCTGCTCGTAGATCCATGGTCTTTCAAACTCCGGGCGTCTGTTTTCTCGACTTGTTGCGGCTCAGGTGAAGATGACACATTGCGAACCCTGATGTTGTCGCCGGCTGGCCCTTCGTCTCCTCTCTCGAAAGCCTGTCTCGCTGCGGAGTTGTTTTCCTCAAGCTTCTCATCATCGCAGCCTATGACTTCACAGCCCAGATAATCGATCACAGAGTCATGGCTAGCCTTGATGGACTTGTGCCTCGTCTGGAGATGCGTCGAAGCCGCCTGCAGTGGATTATCCTCGAAGGTGGTGTTGTGTTGATCGCACCGAACGATGTAGTATCTGCCAGGCCGAGAAATATCCGCGGGCCTTCGAACGATGATATGCTTCTTCACGGCTCGGTTGTTTTGGTAGACGGCATCATAGTGTATTGATTTCCTTGTGCTTTCGAGGCGCGGTCGCTTCTGGCTACTCTGAATACCTTCATCTCTCTTTCTCTTCTGCGCCTGTCAAATTCATTAGCTGGAGAAGGTAAAACCGGCGAGATCATATAAGCCAGACCTCATAGACCCCATATCTGTTGGCAGTAAACGTGGCGCCTCTCTTCTTTATCTTCAGACGCGATCTCCAGGGCGACTGTGGCGTTTCTGAGCCAGGCGCGTCATCTCGCGTGAGATCTACGGGTCCGATGTTGCTTATCATGTCACCGCTATTGAAGCGCCCGGCCTTTTTGTACGTTGCGAAAACGTTGGTGAGGTTGCTGATGAGAGATTTTACCGAGTTGTCGACGTCGCGCTCATACGCCACCTGCGCATCCCTGCACGTGGCTTGGTAATGGTGGTCGAGCCCTTCTTTCTTTCTGAGCAGGGCGTCCCTCTCTTTTACCTTGTCCTTGCCCGGGCGCTCTTGGTCTCCTTGGGTGTGGAAAACGGACGACAAAACGGTGTGGGTTTCTGCTGCGAGAGCTTTTGAGTCAGATTCGTGTTTGTTGCGTGGTAGTTCTAGGTTGGGTAGGCTCCGCCGACATGCAGCTACCTCTTGCTCAATGCAATCGAGAAGTGCGAGACCTAGACCTGCAGGATGTGTTGGATTTGAACTCTGACCAGGTTGAGCTCCCACGTTGTCAGACAGGGAACTCATGCCAGCAAAAAGGAATTGTCGTGCATGTGTGAACGTCGCAATGGAAAAGGATAAATGCGGAAGAAATGAGGGAAACAAAAGATTGGGGAGTGGATATGGGGTTTTCTTAGGGAAAAAGTGAAGAAAGTGTGTAACCAACCAACAAAGGGTGATTCTGATTCTGATTCAGAGTCATCACATCACTGCAGTGCAGTGCAGAGCACAGCACAATACAGCAGTAGCCCCATGTCTATTCATGGATGGGCACAGTAGAGAGATGCCTCTAGGGGGGAAAAGCAAACAAACACGCCAAGCCAACCAACCGGGCAAGGGCAAAACGTTACACACCCTATCCGGTAGCTTTCTGACCCCGCACGAGCTTGCGAATGCAAACGCGCTGAGCTGCAGCTTTCCATTAACGACTGAGACATGAGTTTATGCCAGAGGCTGGTCCCCCGGTCTGCCCGCCACAGCCAGTGGCAGGCCTCGGTAGCTTGGCAATGAGGATCGGAGGGCAGGGCTATGGGTTAACTCCTTTTGGTGGCATTAAGTCGTTATCCCGTTAGCCCTGCAAATTAAATTTAACCTTGTCCGACAGATACAACCCGTTGCACAGAGACACACACAGTTCATCTTTTTTTTTCCTTTGTCCCTCCTCCGCCCGCCAATTTTCTTGCAATTTATCCTCGACCGTACTGCTTTGCTCTTCTGATCCGTGGCGGCGCCCTGGTTTCAGGCTCGTTGATGCTCTACTACAAAACACAGTTGGCTTTGGCCCACTGCCATCACCCTTGCTTGCCCTTGTCATCCAAGCATACGATCCACAATCATGACAACAATCGCAGACAAGCATAGACCGGGTGGCGGAGAGCCGCTCTTTTTCTTGCTGGTGATCCTCCCGGTCTCGACCTACAGACGGATATCTTGTTCCAGCTACCTGGTAGTGCTACCATCCTGCTCGCCCTGTTCGCCCCAACGGTAATCCTCCGATTAACGGTAATTGTAGCTTGTTTCCTTTAGTTCAATTATTAGTGGTGCTAGTCCACTAGGGCTTGCACCACTCTATACTATCGTTATAGTCGCCGTGTTCTCCTGCGCAAATATCTTGTCTGCCTCGTCATCGTCACTCATCATCAATCCTATCCCAATTCTCTCAAAAGCATCTGGCTGCGACGGCGATTTGCCTAGCACCAAATACTCATGATCCATTTTTCCATTGCGGAGATGATATCCCCCAAGCCTCAATACCCAACAATGAATCCCTGAATTACCCTCCCTACCGTCGGTCAGATGGTGTGCATCCTCAACCTGCTTTTGGTCTAGACTCTCCAGTTCTTCTAGCAGATCTCTCTCGTTATGCGCACGGGACCATCTGCATGCTGAAGTCTCCTGTGCACCATCCGAAACAATCACTGTCTTGGAGAGTGCCGTGTCAGGGTAAAACCATAATTGCGTGCTTCCGAAATTTACGCAGAACCACAGATGTCTTGTTCCGAGACGTACTGAGATCCAGTGGCGGGGCTTCCGCTCGACGTAGCCCATAACAAACGACCCTTGGATTACAAGCTTGCTGCTGCTGACTCTTCCAAGAGGCGCGTCGGGGCCAGTGACTGAGCTGACTTCGAGGACCTGAGAAGCCTTTACATACAGCGATTTGCCATTTCTAAAGCACAAATAGTCGACTTCTCCTGTAATAGAGGCCCAGCTAAAGCTCGGCGCTATGTACGGTGAGCTGGCAGCTGCAACTGGGCTCAATCCTGGTCGACGCCACAGTAGATCTAGATCGATATTTTCTGTCCACAGCCCAGCCACGTACTCTGAGCCTATCCTTTGCTGTATGAGAGCAGCTATGGCGGATATGGCTGGGAGTTTATCCCCGCCCTGCGTCAGTTCTCTCTTGGAGTAGTTCTCAATTACCTTGTGCCAAAAATTGAACGCCTCGTCGGGTTTGGAGATTTGACTAAGTGGCGTCTGGCCAAACTCGCGATGGTAGTTCAATCGAGAGCCACACTCGCAGAAGATTTGTTCCTTACACGTCCATGACATTTCCATTGCAGATACAGAAAGAAGTCGTGTTGAGAGAATCTTCTCCTGTAGAGTCCAGCCTCGCTTGGTGAGAGGTTCGACATGTGGTTGCTGATCAGCCCCATCCCGCCACTTCCAGTGCGCTCCAGTTGGCCACATGGCTCTCGCTTTTAATAAAATTGGTCCTCTTGCACTTTGTATGAATTCGCTGTGAACCACCCGCTGATCCTGCGCGGTATGCGGTGGTGACCTGAGACCGGGCCGTAGAAAATGCTCCGTAACCGATGTTGAGGATGCGGCGGCAATCGTAAGATAGGCGTTGGCATATGTCTCAGCCATCCTGGAGCATTCTCTTGCCCAATCAGCCTGGGAGTTTTGAATGATGCATAATGCATCTATCCATATGTATTCCACGCCGAGCTCTCGAGTAAGTGCAACCGCATCTTGATAAGCTGATGGAAGGTCCTTGACCGCGATCCCGCATTTCATGTCTTCCATATTCTCAGTTTCAGTCTTGATAGAGGCCTGTCTACCCCAGCAATAACTGAGTGCTGTATATATCCCTGGCTTGATGTCGTGTGTTTCAACAAGACGCACATAATCATTTCCGGCGGAGCCGATATCAAGGACACGCGTTGGTAAATTGGAATTATCCTGCCTGCAATGCGTATGACTCTCCAGGCATATTTTAAAGCAAGCATTTATGAAGCTTAAGCTTTGAACCGATAGATGATCATCGCATATTTCAGGCAGAGGTTGCACATTTTCCCAAGCTACTCCTCGAGCTATTATCATGTCAGCTTGGCTCGCCATACGAAGCAGGCAAATGAATACAATTATCAGCATATAGCTGCACAAAGACTTGGGTTACTTGATGAGATGAACCTAGCAATATTTCTGGATTTCCTTGCCCGATTGGAAGTCTAAGGTAAATGTTTTCCGCTTCTGGATGGAGAAGGCCAGGAAACGCGAGGGTTTTGAGTATGAAGGAACAAGCATCACAGCCAAATTCTGCCGCGCTCTGGAAATGCACAATCTCTCGACGTACCAACACCACAAGCTCTCGTTGGTCAACTATCACGTCGTTGACAACTCCCGGCGATACGAGAACAGGATTGAAGTGGAAACAGCATGGGCACGGTTGTTGCGCACTGCTTCGTGAATCTTTGCTCTGTGCGTCGTCCATGAGAATTATACGGTTTGGCTTTGTCAAACAGGGAAGACAAGGAAGTGACCAGGTGGACAGGTAATGACGCTCGCTAGCTTCTCCGCACGAAATATGCCTGCCGTTTAGTCCTTGCACGTGAGGTCCACCATGCAAAGGATCCTTGGATACGATTCTCACTCAGCGGACGATGTAAAAGTTCTAGTTATAAACCCCGATACTGCACCACCATAAGGTCCCTTTTTTTCTTGTGATTGCCGCTAAACACAAATCTCTAGCAGTCTGGCACGCTGACTGGAATATTAATGTGAACACTCGTAGCTAATCCACTCAAACTCGTCTCCTTGAACTCGTTTCTCATTCCCTTAGCTGTCAGTCGCATCGCCCGGATAGCATCGTCTAGTCTCACTCGCTGTGTGCCAGTTTCACTACTGAGTGCCAAGTTGGCGCTTGAGATAGCTTTTGTAGCGCCCAGCGCGTTTCGTTCAATGCAAGGAGCCTGAACAAGACCACCGATGGGATCGCATGTCAGTCCGAGGTTGTGCTCAATGCCAATCTCGGCAGCTTGCTCGATGGTCTCGGGACTGGCTCCCATGCAGGCTGCAAAAGCACCGGCTGCCATGGAGCAGGCAACGCCTACTTCAGCCATGCATCCTCCCTCAGCTGCTGAGATAGTGGCACCTCGCTTGTAGAGCATGCCAATGGCAGCAGCTGTGAGCAGGAACGTGGGGATATCTCGCTCGGGATCGTCGCTGATGAATTCGTTAGTGTACTTGAGCACAGCCGGAATGATACCCGCAGCGCCGTTGGTAGGCGCAGTGACGATTCGGCCTCCGCCGGCATTGGTTTCGTTGACGGCAATAGCGTAGACAGACAGGTAATCCATGGTTGGGAACGTAGTACGACGTGATGGAGCCGGGGCAATTGGGTGGTTTAAAGAACCGTGTATCCGTGGCGGGCCACGCTTGCGAAGACCTCCAGTCTTGAACTTCTCAGGTACCGAGGCGTTTGACGTAGTCGCGAGGGAGTTTGGCGGTGAAGCGCCGTCCTCGTTGATGTTGGGATCGGGCGAGGAAAACTTATGCTCAAGTTGCGCAGCCGATGTCTCGCCGGAAGACGATGGATACAAGCCTCGAGTCAATCGTCGGTAGAGGGCGGGTGCTCGTCGATGAAGCTTAAGCGAGCCAGGAAGAACAGAACCTGTTGGCGCCTGGACACTTTCTAGGATACTGGCATCCATAACACCCCAGATCTTAAAAATCTTGCGATAAATATCCTCATCCGTATAGCCGAGACTCTTCTCATTCTCATAGACCAGTTGCGCAATGGTGAGGTTGTGCTTGCGGCATAGTGAAAGCAAACTAGCTGCATCTCGGAAGGGATACCGCGGATGTGGCGATGAGCTGGTGCTCTTGGTCTCGGACTTCACATCGGCAGATATACCGGTAGGTTCAGGTGAATCTCCGAGGAGAGCACTTGGACCTTCACTGGCTTCGTCGAGAGCCTTGACTTCTGTGCCTGTCCTGCGATCTCCCGCGGCATCGGATCGCCGAATCTCCTTGTAAAACATATTCTCGGCCAAGTCAGCCGGATGAGCCGTCGGCTCCAAATCAGCGGCTTCAAGTTGTCGCGCGGCATTCGGGGAGAGGGTCTCTTGGGGTGCTATACTAAGGGCGCCATTGACGACGAAGCCGCCGCCTACACTGAACATGTCGTTTGTGGCCAAAACGTAGCCTTCTTTGTCATAGACGGTGAAGCGCATACCGTTGCTGTGCTGCGGCAGCTTGCGACCCCACTCCCAAATGAATTCCTTTTCGTAGTCAAAATCGATCTCTTTGCCCTTGGATCCGTCTGCTGCGAGTCCGCGACCGAGGTAAATCTTTTTGCCGGTTTTGATCTCGTCGAAGCGACTGGGCACATATCCTGTGTCAATGGTCTCCACATCGGCGCCTTCAAGACCAAGGAGGAGAGCTGAGGGGGTCATGTGGCCCTCGCCGGTGAGAGCAAGGCTTCCGTAGATAGCGACACGGATTTTGTTGACCTTGTGAAGCAAGTTGGCGTCGATGAGGTCGTTGACAAAAATGTTGCCAGCACGCATAGGGCCGACGGTGTGCGATGACGAGGGTCCAATGCCGATGGAAAACAAGTCAAAAGTGGAAATGACGGCATGTTCGTGATCGGCTTCACTGTACGAACTGTCGTCTTCTTCCTCGTTTTCATTTCTGCGAGGTCGTGTTGTAGTAAAAGGTCGAGATCTCTGGCGTCCCAACAAAGGCGGTGATACAGGTGTTGAGCGAGCAATCGGCCACCTTGCGGCGGTTGCGAGGGATCGGGTCGATAAGCATTGTCTCGACGCCCGAAGCAGCGAAAGCTGCTTTATCCCTGCGCGGCTCATTGCAGGTCTGCTGTAAAAAAGTAAAATTGTTCTTTTCCCTGTCACTTCTTTGAAGCTGTCTCCTTTTTTTGTGTTGGTGATATTGTATCATAAGCCAAGCGAAACTCAGTCGCGAATTGGCAACAACGTGTCTCCTATTGGCTGACTCGCGTACAAAGCCTTATCTAGGAGCGGATTATCCTCACCCGAGCCAATCATTGTGCTATGCTCTTATCTCCGGACCCGGTGCCGGCGATGGGTCGGATGAAAGACCGGCGAGCGGTCACGTGTCGGTTCTCCGTACCAATCACCTGATACCCCATACCGATCTCTTCCGGTGTCTGTCCCCGAAGTCGACACGCCTTCCAAAAACATCCGCGGTAGTATTATCTAGTTGCATCAAAACATCATTAAAATTACGTTATTTAATGGTATTTGGCAAAGGTTGGCACTCCATTTGTTAGTTCGCCGGGTCAATAGTCATGTAAACTTTAGTCAGAGTAGGGTTACAACCTTACCCTGTGTTCAACCACATAAACTGGAAAGTTCGTTTTACCTCCCCAACAAGCCAAGATCTCTTCAAATGCTTTGCGACATGACTTTCACTAAATTCGACATAGATTCGCCATACTACTGTCGCGGTGTCCCCATTCCATTTGATATAAATATCCGCAGTCTCACTTGCATTGTCACTGATGACAGCAATGGCAGGACCGTCACTAGGAAATCTAGTCCTGTTGGATCTGAACCCTCCGTATCTTTGCAGCAAATTACTTGGAGCAGACTTAAAATATCAGTGAAGGAGCACATCGCCATCACGGCTGAATTCTGTAACCGCCCTAGCTTGTCCCCAAATTCGTGAAGATGTTACCATTCGGTAATATTTTCACATTTCCTTGTGACTGGGCAAGAACTCCATCTGGGGCTAGATAGGTGTCTAGAGATTTGGCGGTATCTTCTGTGTGATCAACCTCAATAATCCTGGCCCATGACAGCGTTATCGAAAAGAGACAGCTGCTCGATTTTGTAGTCTTCTGAGCGATAGAGGAGCGGAGCGTCATGTTGGTATGCAAATGAATCGTCGCTATCGGTCTTGGAAGAGGACGAGCTACCACCGAGTGTCCATATGATCTCGCCACTTTTGCCGTTGATCTTTTATGTTGCTGCAGAGTTGCGGGCAGATATGATGTAGTTTCCCTGGCTATCTTTGTCAACGCTATTGGGATGGAAATAATCCCATGCTTGCAAACTGTTGCGGCTAGTTGTGAATGTGAGAGCACTGTAGCTACCTGAACTCTATTAGCAACTTGAGCCGTATCCTCGTTAAGGTTGTCATATCTCTAGGACTTATATGGTCTATACTTTCCCACTGGAAGAGGACCTTTCCACTCTGAATATCAACTGAGCGCTGGCGATCTCAATAAATGCTTTCGCCCCATTCACAATGCGAAACTCATGAAGTAATGCAAACTTATGCGACTTGGCTCGAACTGACTCGACGATTTCGGATTGTCATTGAGAAGCATATGATACCCGTAGGCACGGTCAGGTGTCTCAGCCCATTGTCCTTGAAACTTTGACAGAACCTGCTGCCCATTCCATGTATCGACTCTGAGATTGGCCGTCGAATCAGAGACGACTGACAAGCCCGACCATACAATATCACCAATGTCGCGGGAGATATATGCCGCGGGCTGATCCGGGCCTTTGCTGTTGGGACCAAAGCCGGAGTAGGGTGTTATGAATAGCAACCCTTCTTCAACAAGTCCTCGCTGAGCGGGAACGTGATGTTAATAGACCAGGCCGCGAGCGATATGGCCACGCGTTCAGGGCTCCTAGGGCCAAAATAGATTCTTTTTGAGCTCCGCCTTCTAAACAGAAGCTTGTGCCGTTAGTTGGAGTGGCTGGTGTATGATATTCAGCTGTTGACTAGCAAACAAAGATCGTAGGATGTCGAATTATCCAATCTGGCGGTAATATGTCGTGCTTCGTTAAGTACAGGGCTTCCATTGGTTCACGCAACAGAGTGTGGCAATAATGCAGCCGATAAGCATGTGGTGGAAACAACCACACGGTCTTTCAATAAAAACTCGCTACGAATGTACAACGCATAGACTACTATTTCAGGACTCAGTAGCAAGGCTCATGTTGTATTCCAACTCCCAGTCCGCTTGAGGGTCGCCTTTTCGCGGCGCAAAGGTGACTGTCAGTCCGTCCTTAACAGCGAACACACTATCGTTGTCGAGATAACCCGAGTCAGAATCGAAGATCTGGGTTACCACAGACTTGTAACCCTTTGCAATGACCTACAAAGTGTTAAAATGGATCTTGCCGTTGTTTAGGGGTTTAAATGAACTTACCATAAAGTGTAGATGCGCAGGGCGGTATACATGGCGGTCTAGCATATGGAGAAGCTTGCCTGCAGGGCCATCCTCAGGAACCTTTGAGTAAGGTCAGTTATCGGCCCGGCTAGATGGGGTTGAGGTATTGTTTACAGGATAAGGAGTTGGTCGTAGGCAGTAGAACGAGTATCGGCCCTGGTTGTCTGTGATAAACTTGCCACGCAAGTTGTGCTCAATCTGTTTGTCGTCTTGTTGCTCATACAAACCTGGAAAGAGTCAATATCTAGAAAACATGTCACAAATATGCTAGCATACCGTTGGTAGACGCTTGCCATACCTCAACAGACGCGTTGGGGATGGGCTTTCCAGTTGATGCGCATGTCAAAGTACCGTACAGATAAGCGACCTTGCCATCGTCGGGGGTGTTGAAACTGATGGTCGTACCATTCTCGCGAGTGGGTGTATCGTGGCGCCAGAATGGTCCCAGGATGGCTGTCTCAGTACCTGATATACCGTCTTTGGCTGCTTGGCGATGTGTAATGTCGTCGACAAGACTGATGAAGTTAGTAATGGCTTCAGAGGTCAAGGCGAACGAATTACCTCTCGAGTCCAATAACGTCGCACATCAACTGGCCCTCATTTCTCTTGTCGTTGCTCATTTGCCCGGCCCAGTTGATCATGTTGACAGCTTCCATCCACTCGTCGCAAGTGAGTTGCGTCTCGCGAGCAAAGTCGTGCATGTGCTGAATGAATGAAGACATGACTTCTCGAAGTCGCGGATCAGTCTTGGGGCCGAAAGAGTCGATCACTTGCTGTGTGAAGGCCTGGCCGAGGCCCTCCTCCTGAGCAACGCCATTGGAGTTTCCGCCGGTTGTCTCTGTTGGGTTTGCCATTTTGTAATGAGTTGTATGTGGTGTACAAACAGTGATGTAGTTGGTGTGTGGGGTAGGTACACAATTGATGTAATGTATGTAGTAATGACTTGAGTTTGTTGTTGGTTGTGGATAAAGGGAATGGCTTGCTATCGACTCTTATGAGTGCTTCAAATCTCTCAAAGATGGTGTCCAGCAGAGATGACTTGACCCCGCATAATCTGCACGCTCAGTATGGTTCGCTTCGGATATAGAACCAACCTTTGAACAAGGGACGGCTAAGGTCGTCTCCCGAAGGGACCATCGGCTGAGCGCAATTGACCATCATGAGCCCGGCGGGGTTGTTTGCTAGGCCAATTAGACGGTTGATGATTGCGTTTACGACCCTCGGCAGATGTGAGATGGAGCCACACACATTCTTTCGGAAGTCGGAGGATGCGCTCGGATGTGCAGAAGAGGCGAAGCACCCCGACTCCGACGGTGCGGAGAAGAAAGCTTGCGGGGGGCTCTACTGCGCTGCTTAGTGGGGATGAGCCTTCTGTAACCGCCGGATGCTGCAATTGCATGGAAGAAATGGTCGTCAAAGAAGGGCACCACATTGCACAAAGTAGAGGAGCACAAGAGTCAGCTTGTCCACCAAATATACAGTTTCAAATTATTTTCTGATACAGAGTTCAGCCTTTTTTCTTTGATGCCTGCAAGTTCTCATGGTATTGTCCGCTCAGAAGCTCAGCTGCCGGTGACTTGGCCCAGATTGACAAAATGATTAAACTTAGATGATGTAGACGAAACTACTTCTACAACTTGCGGTCCAGTTCATCTCCAAAATCCCAAGTTGGCTTGTCCGCACCATTAGGGCGACTCGCTCTCCTGAACCCAACATCGACGCCCTCAACGTCCACAACAGGTGGTACAGCCTCCACCTCGGCTTGGTACGCGTTTGAGTACCACTTCTCAACATACTTATCCCCAGTAAAAAGCTCGGGGTAGATGCTTCTCATCCTAAGCAATGCTGTTCCCGAGATCTGATCCACGCTATGCGCATGTCTTATAGCCAGGAAATCGGGACCGATATCTCTCCTCAACTTTTCTTTAACCCCCTCGGGATACTGTCCGACCTTGAATAGCAAGAGGTCGTATTGAAGAAGTGAAGCCTTGCCATGCCATGACCCTCCTGTGGTAGCTCGGTGATAGAGACCCAGTAGTGCTGTAATGGCGCCGATGCAACCAGTTCCGTAGTCTGAAATAGGGAAAGGAGGGACTACGGGCTCTGACAAGCCCATAAAACGACCTTGCTCCCATGCGATACCGCTTACCTATAAGAATAGTTAGCTTGCACTGGGATATCAATGAGGTAGTGACCGCGATATCACTTACGCAGTCGGCAATTTGTTGCCAGCCAGGCCGTCCTGCCCACTCCCCTTCGTACCCAAAGCAGTTCTCGTTGACATATACGAAACCCTTGCCACGCTTCTTCGCAAGTTCTGTAAGCGCATTGGCTCCATATCCAAGCTTCTCCAGAGCGCCTGGACGATATCCATCGACAACAACGTCCGCTTCAGCAAGAAGACGATCAAACTCAGCTCGTCCCTCAGGAGACTTTAGATCAAGCTCAGCAGCATGTTTTCCCATGTTGCCATCAACCTGGAAGAATGGTACGTCACTCAGATTGGGGCTCGTGATCTTGAGCACGTCGGCGCCATACTCGCCGAGAATACGGGTGATGATGGGTCCAGCGATAATGCGGCAGAGCTCGAGAACTTTGATGCCTGAGAGTATTCTTGTAGGCTGGCTCGAGCTCGGGATCAGAGGACATTTTGGTGTCTCTGACTCAAGATTATCCACAGACCACGGTGGAAGTGCCATGTTTGTTTTCCCCTAAATCACGAGTTAGCTTCATTCCCCGTTGAACTTTGTCGCCTGTCATGTAATTACTCACATGCTCGGTTTGCATAAAATCCTCATGTTTCAGAGCAGGAACACCAGCCTGGCGATGAGCAGCGTTCATGCTCTCCAGTTCCTGAATGGAGAACTTACGAACAGCAGGTTCGATCACATTCACTATGTCCTCATGAGATTGCAAGTCTGGTCTGAAGGGCTCCAGACCGATCATTTTGAGAGTGGTCGAAGCGTCCAATGATCCATGGATATGATAGTATTCTCCAGGGCTTTTGGTTTCATAGAGATTGGCCGACATGCGACGATAGGGATTAGACTGCGCTTGCAGCAGATCCGTGTCTAGGTCTTGTCAACTCCTTGGTCCCTACAGGGACTAATAAACTTGGGTTATAGGCTCACCTTTGAGCAGAGCCTTGACGCCAGGGTCAAGCTTTCCAAGTCCGCCCACCTTGGCCATATAAGCCTGACACAGGAAAGCCGTCGTCTTTTCCAAGTCAATATTGATGTTCCTGGCTTGAGGTTTCTCAATTAAATTTGCCAACAGGCATGCGACGGCGCCTTCAACTGCTTTCAACGCGGCGGCTGTTTCTGTCTCCTTGAACGGGATTGGGAAGTAAGGTGCATCGCGGCTCGATGTGAACTTGATGCTTGACTTCAGCTCTTTGATAGCTGACGGAAATGCAATCTCGTCGAATTGTCCGCAGAGATAGTCGAAGATCCGCTCACTCTCCTCCACTGAGGAATAATCTTGCTGTTCGAGGCTACCCATTCTGAAACAGGTTTATTGGTTATTAGCTAAAAGGAGGTGCTTTTTGAGGAGTCTTTATACAGTGATACATGAGATTCAGTTCGTGGAGATATATGACGGAAACCGACGGGTAGATCGGATTTAAAAAGAAAATAACCCACTTTACCTACGTGATATTACCGGTAGCCTATACTTTATGGACTCTCGCTGTCAAATGATCCATGATGCGTAAAAGATAGTGTCATCAGTGATTGGCTTTCTAGACTTTGTCTCGTGGTCCCCATATTTCTGTTGGAGGTCGGGTAGGCCTTTGCCGAACCCCCTTCACCCGGCTTCCGACACTAAAACATGAACCTTTCAGTGGCCTTCGCCGCTAGCACGCTTTGAGGCATTTCAGTGACCAGCGATCGAATGAGTAACAATTTCGAGCCTACTATAACGACAAGCGAGTGAGCATTCTCCTGATAGTTACACCCATTCGACCCATACGATCTGTTTCTACCGACCTCGTTGCAATATGCCATTCCTCGAAGTGAAGAACAAGAGGCTGTACTACGCCCGAGTAGACGCCGAGACAGGATCAGCGACATCTGGTTCAGTCCTGCTATTCATCCATGGTCTTGGGTCTTCTCACTCATTTTACATACCCGTGATGAATCAGCTTGCAGCTGCAGGTTACTCTTCAATCGCGCTGGATGTTTACGGTTAGTAATAGCTCGTTCGTCAACTTCAGACTCAGTATTAGAACATTATCTTAGGAAGTGGTCTGTCTGAGTTATCACCCGATGCTGAAGCCCCTACATTCGATACTATCGCAGGTGACCTCGAGTCTTTGTTAAAGGGGCTGGATATCCCTTCCAACAATGTTCTCGCCGTCGGACACTCGATGGGCGGAATCATTGTACCAAAGCTTGCACTAAAGTGTGATCTCCTTGGCGCAGTCCTCATTGGCCCCGTATTACCAAAACCTGCATTGGCAGACGTCTTCAACACACGTATAGAGGCGGTTAAGAAGGGTCAGTACACTAGATTTTTCACGTACAGAGACATATTAACACAAGAATTGGTAGACGGCATGGAGCCAATGGCCAAGACTATACCTTTCGCTGCCACAGGTTCCAAGACAACTTTGACCCAAAGAGCTTTCATTCGAGCGCTTCTACTATCTCAAAAGTCGGATGGATATATCGCATTGTGTCAAGCCATTGCAAAAGCAGAGCTGCCTTCATACTCGAGCATTCACTGTCCCTTGCTTATCCTTGCCGGCGAAGAAGACAAGACTAGCCCTGTCGCTGATGCAAAGAAGATATTGGCCGAGTAAGTACTTTCAATTTCTGGGTAGTTCGTTAGCTAGAATGCTGATATTTGGTATAGTTGGGGGTGTAATGATGCAGCGAAAGGTATGCATATTCTGCCGGGTGTTGGACACTGGCACTGCATAGAGGCAGCTGATGAAGTTGGCACCAAGCTACAGGAGTTTCTATCTCAGCTAGCTTAGAAAGTTGAATTGGTTTGATCAAGACTTCAACCTGCACGTATTGATTCTCCCGTCGGTTTTGAATCATGGCAGTGATGAACTCGGTGCATATAGAACTTTTATTAAATACACTGAACTCAGTTGTGTAAAAGAGAGCTTTTTGGTGGCTCAAATCCTGACACATCAGGGAATTTTTCACATTTCCTTGTCTAATTTGACTTTTTGAAACTCCTTAATCAATGGAAGTATTGTGAAGGGTTGAGAGATGCTACTGTCCTCAGCACTATTGACTCAGCGGGTATAGTCATGAAAACTAGGCAGACGCTGTAACACTGTCGGCTACGGGGTCCCCCCCATCGGAATCACGGAAAATACAAGCCCCCCGCCAATCCACGTCAGCGGTGGATGTCACCAAATATTTCCCCATATTGCTAATCAACGAACCAATAAAGACCTGGCCATACCCGACAGTTGGCGGCCCGCGGCTCACTCAGTACCTAGACCCTCACCAGATCGCGCTCAAACGACAAGATGCCAACCAGGAGGGTCCGAGATTGCGAGAGAAGACGCTGCGCCGAGGCTTGCGACAGCTGCAAGCGTCGCAAACAGAGATGCGATGGTCGTCGCCCCTGTGCCCGCTGCATTAAGCGAGGCCTTGGACATGAATGCCACGAGTCTCAGTCAACCTCGAGTCTTGGGGGTCGGCGCATTGTCGCATCATCTTTGCCCAGCCCAGACCCCGACAGACTCAGCAACATTACAGAGCAAACTACACCTACACCAGCTGGCAGTATAGCCGTCGGTTCCAGGTCGCGACTGACGTCGGCTGAGGATACCTATGTTGACGACGGGGCCTCTTCGTCGCTGCAGCTGCTGTCCGACACACAACCAGAGCGACTCCCTCGGATGTCGCGCCTAGTCCAGGACACCAGAGGTGAATACATGTTCATCGGCGACTCTGCAACGCTATCCTTTCTCCAAAACATCCGCAGAATTGTACGGCGTAGCATAGGAGACTGTGCTTTGGTTGACGACCCATTGCGGCACGGTATTGTCGAGGCATCGCCGGAAACACGGCGCGGATGGATTCTCTCAAGTGCCCAGAACCCACCTCCGAAGCAGACAGAGCAGGAGGTCGACTATCTTGTGAAGTGGTACATGCAATCAGCCAATTGCGTACTACTCTTATTCGACCAGCAAGGACTAGATCGCGGCATTCGCAAGTGGGTAGGAGATGGACAGGGTATCGCAGATCCTGCAAGCTCTGTCTACTATCTTATCTTTGCCATTGGTGCGCAAACAGGACCAGAGGATAAGGATGATCTGGCTGAGAGCTTCTTCAACTATGCCCGATACCTGACGGTTGAGACTCTAATCGAAGAGCCAGGCATAATCACCATCCAAGCCTTGGTACTCATTGCGATGTATCTGCTGGGTGCATCGCGCCGCAACGCAGCCTTTATGTATCTCGGCATGGGCGTTCGAGCTGCGTATGCGATTGGACTCCATCGTCACGATATATCTTCCCTGTTTCCACCAAATGAAGGCCGCAGTAGGGAACAGCTGTGGAAGGGCATACGGATTCTCGACTTGTTCATGAGTGCATCGTTAGGTCGCCCTCCCTCTACATCGGAGCTTCGAGATACAACAAGTTTCCCAAACTACTCGGCTTGCAATGATCTATCCATGATCTTTGAGTCCATCCTTACCGACGTATATGCCAAAAGGATGATCTCTCCGGAAATACTGGAACGCATAAGCAAGCACCTACGAAGATGGACTGTGCAATGCAGTGAGGGTTTAGTTATCGACGGTATCGCGCAGGATGACGTGATACGTGATCCTAACGGCGATGAACAACCTAATATCGGTCTGATACACCTCAAACTGACTGGCCATTGGACAGTTATGTTGCTTTCGCTTCCGTTCCTGCATAAGGCAGTCTCTCAGCATGTAGAAGATGATGAACCGTCTTTGCAAGGAACCGCAAAGCGTGCATCACCATCCAATCAAGTTCTGGTGCATTCCTGTCTTGAATCAGCTGTGCGGACAGTCGATCTCCTCCAAATTTTAGTCAAAACCGGCACTATACCGAAGCGCTTACCAATGGTGGGCAACTCAGCATTTGTATCAGGTCTGGTGCTCGGCGCAGCCATCTTCGGTGACTTCGATAACTCATTCCCGCTCGAGAAAAGTCTTCATGCAGCGCGAGGGGTCCTCGAGCGCCTCAGTCGTTACGACGCCGTGGCCAAGCGCCATCTGATGATCTTGCATCATCTCCAAGGCGCATGCGACATATATATGGATAACCGAGCCAGACTTCGCATGGAACGTCAGGGACATCTTGTAAATGGCCTATTTGGAAGCATCCACAGCATCGGCAAGTCACTTGATCGACGGTCCCAGCAACCAGAAGTCAGTTTTCGAATTGCATCGACTGAAGGGGTCCAGACACCCAGAGCCGGACAAGTACCTAATCATGAGATGTCGGACGAACAACATGAATTCCCGTTAGAGGGTGGAGAGCAGTCGGAAATCGACGTTGCGGGTTCAGCTGATGCTTTTCTGGGCATTTCTCCAAATATGCTCTGGTTCGACTCTTTCGACACGACCATGTCCTTGTTTCCAATTGTCGACACGCAAATAATGGGCGACGAGCTAACGTGAAATAATTCCTATTTGTTTTCATAATCAAGAATAAAATTTGATATCTGGTCGGCTTTATCTGTGGGTCGATGATTAACCACATTGAGCGGCGGAGCAAGGATTGCGTTTCGTTATATCGTGGTACCGCAAAATCCTTTCTGTCATTAAAAGGGCGTGATACCCTCATGTGTCCAATGAGTTTGGACAACAGTAGTGAACTTTGCATCTTATTTTAGGCTAAGCATAATTATATCAGGTAAGCGTATTTGAAAAGGACCAAGAATGCTTATACACTGAGGAACATTTATAATATAACGTTACTTGTAAATTATAGGCGGGGATATTAAAATCCGTTCCTCGCCCCTCTCGTCTGTCTTAGATGCAGCCATTCATCCAAGCTTTGACTCATTAGATCATAACCATCCATCAACACACAGGACATTCATCACAAAATCCACAATCCAGAACTTCTCATCGCTTTCCCTAATAGAACGAGAATATCTCATCACGACTCAGTCAACCGTCCACCATGCCTTCAGGTATCAGGGCCAAACACCTAGTGCCAGGTGACAAGATAGCATTTATTTCGCCCTCGGAGCGAATCAACAGTTCACTTCCCGCTGTCATAGACCGAGCTACTGCTGTTCTTAGTAACAAAGGCTATGAAGTTGTGACTTTCTTCAACGAAGACAAGGGAATCCAATCCAGCATCAGCAATCGTTTATCAGAAATCCGTGCGGCTTTCTCGGACCCTAGCATCTCCGCCATCATCACTACTATCGGCGGCACAACCTTCACAGAGCTTCTTCCTGCACTAATCGCCGACAAAGAACTTCACGAGACCATCCGCGCCTACCCCAAAATCGTTGTTGGCTACTCTGATATCACTGGTCTGCACTGGTTCTTGCATGCTTTGGCTGGCCTGAGGACCTTCTACGGACCTGGCGCTGTTCCGGAGATTGGCGAGCCAAATGATATCAACGATAAGGATACCCCGCTAGCGTTTTGTGTTGACAATTTGTTACGCGCGATTGCATCTCCCGAACCACTGGGTCAAATTCCGCGATCCAACTACTACGCCCCCAGAGGAGCGCCATTCTTCCTTGATCCGGATTCTACAGAGCCACCAAAGTTGGTCAAAACTAGCGAGTGGCAATGGTTGAGACCTGGCAAGGCTCAGGGTCGTTTGTTCGGGGGTTGTCTTACAGTTGCTGCACGCTTAGTCGGTATCTGGCCTATCGTCCCCGACTGGCGAGGCCGGATCGTCTTTCTCGAGACAGCTACAAATGAGGATGGTAGCGGGGGAAACCCTCCCCATCGGGTACAGGCGGCATTTGCAGACTTGATAGCTCACGGGGTCTTCGAGGAAGCGGCAGGACTTGTTGTGGGCCGACCTTATGGATATGACTCGGAAGAGGATAGGGAGGTTTATGCTGGTATCATCAAGGGCCTGTTCTGCGAGGGGCGTCTCGCGTCAAAGAATTTCCCGATACTCTTTAACGTGGATATCGGGCATACCGTACCGATGGTAACGCTGCCCTATGATGCTCTGGCTGAGCTTGATTCTGAGAGCGGCTCTTTGACTGTGCTGGAATCTGGAGTTGAGTAAGGAGTTTGTGATACCTACTTATAAGTTTTATGCGCATAATTAAAACAATGAATTAAGCAAATTTTGTTATATATTTCTTTTGATCGATACAAACTGGGTATCTATGTGATAGTATTTCGAAAGCCAATCATGATGGCCTCAAGCGAGGCAACCGTCTGCAGGGCATACCACACATATCGCACAACTTCAACCGCAATGATCAAGGATCCAATACATTTAGTCCGTCCGAGTTCTGTCATCGTCAGGCAGTGCAAGACACTCTCTATTGGTCATCGCTCCCACCCCCCTGGAACACTTCTTCGATTCTCATGGGCCTAAGAAGATTGTGTTCGCAGTGTTGAGTAATGATGCGAACTGCGACACTGCCCAGCGTTGATATGGCAGATGCGTCCTCGATCTTAATGGTGATGCGTACACCCTGACTTGTCTGATATATCACGGCTCCTCTCCAGTTCGAAACTCGCTCTCTTTCCTTGATAGACCATATGTTCGACCTCAATCCCTCATGGCGGAGGGATGCCACGTGCTGAGTAGGCTTAATATCTCCCTGATCGAAGTATACTGACGCCGGTGATCATGGTTAACATAAATAGAACGCAGACCGATACGATCAATATGGTTGAATATTTGGTCCACTCTTCGCCGTCATACTTCCGCAGGTCTTTTGTCCAGTCTGGCATGTCAATAGCCCCTCCCTGCACCAGCCACGCAGTAACAAGTATCACAAAAACAATAATCATCCAAACGAATAGCCACACGCTGAATAAACCCCTCGTTACTAACGAGCTTCTGAGGTTCCTCATCTTGAGGATGATTTTGTGTTTGTTGGCGGAGTAATAAAATCTGATGGAGCAAGGTGAAAACCGTGGTAGACTGAGAGATAAGACATTGCATTAATGAACAATAAGCCATGCAATGGTGTGTTGGCAATCAGCCGCCGTATTCAGTTGTAGTGCGTGCCAGCTCGGGGAATATTAAACTACCGAGCGTAACTCGAATAGGTCATTTGACGCAACGGTGTGAAGTGGTGTCAGCATTAGATCTGCAAGGCGCATCCGAGCTTTGCTGGCCTTGATTTTACTCGTCAACGTGATTCTGCTCAGCGGCTGGCCAGGCTGGGGTCGACAAATGCGTCTTAAATATGACTCAATACTCGGGGGTTGAAACACAATTTGACAGGGATGGAGAGGTCAGTTGGAGAATACAGGATCAAGTTTCTCCAATAGCGTGCAAGGCTGGTCCGGAGGATCCGAAGCAGCTGACGACAATGTGCAATCCATCAAAAGCAAAACTGATACGGCCGCGGCCATTTCCAGGACTGGCTGTGTTGAAAATGCCAAGCTTGCTCATTTGTGTTGACCATGGATCAGACTCAAGAGCACGGGTTTAACCAAAAAGGTAAAACAAGTCACTTACTACAGGCATGGCGGTCGGACACTAAGCAAAAACAAAAGCCAATAGAAATGAATGGTAATAGAAATAATAGAAATAATAATAAAAGGGTTAGAGTTTTGTTAAAGTGAAGTGCTGTGATGACTTTTGGCGCGGCGGGATGACCCAACCGAAATCTCGTGGAATGAAATGGAGCTCGTTATGTAGGTATATGTAATTAATTAAAAACACCGTGATTACATCAGCTCGAGCGAAAGCAGCTTGGCGCAGTGGAAGCGCGGTACGTTTAATCAACTCATTAATCTTGATATATGACTAACTTGCCCCAGCCGGGCTCATAACCCGGAGGTCACTGGATCGAAACCAGTAGCTGCTACGAAGCATCTTTTTTTTGCCTTGTCCTTATTCTCGCGAGCCCTAACTTGGACGTTTGACTGTATGGCTCACGTCAGATGTCACCCCCCAGAAATTGTGACAATACGCATCAGCCCAGAGTGACTGACCTGCAGCCACTTGATGCAGTTCCTGTTGCCCTTCTTTTGGTAAATAACAAGTCACAAAGGTCATGTGCACCGTTTCTTCGTAAATAACCAGGACCCCAGGGATCGATCTCGATGGAACGGCGATCAATAACGGTGGAGCGGCCCCGAACATCATTCACGTGGCAGGGTTCGCTAAAAGTCTTAGTTAGCGGACGCCTCATGTCACCGCTGAAGCTCAAGCATTTTCTAGCCGCACTTAGTCTGCCTAGTGACAGGTCTTGGTTTGACAGAGTGGACTTGGGCACAAGTGACATTCGACGGCCGGAGCCGAGTATTGGCCCGATCTCTGTCAGCATGATCATTCATCTACGTCAAGGTTGTCGGATCTGTGTGACCCGGATATCTCAACATCCGAAGAGTGGAGTCCCAGGAGCTGAAGTCCATTTTCAGCCACTTCCGGGTGGGACGAAATCGTTTTTGTCAAGCTATGTAAAAAGTGAGATTTCTCCTATGGCTGCGATCCCTTCAAGGTCTGATACTCGACGGTGAATTTAAATTACGCTGTTAATAAAATGTCAATAAACATGTTTCCTGGGGTGCTGTGTTGATCTAGCGTGCGTGCGATCTCAACCCCCGGGTTACACCTCGTATCGAGCCCACTGTCCACACTTTGATGAGGATCTGCTCAGTTGTCCAATGTTTTGTTGAGGCCATCAATCGTTCCTCTTCCTTGTTTGTGTCTCAGCTCGATCTGCCCTCGCGGAGGGGTGCCACTTCGGGCCGTCTTCCGTCTTCATTCTTGACCAACCAACAGAAGTGTTTTCTAATACTCCGCATTTTGATCAACGCCATATGGCTGTATTGGGAAATACATCCATGCTTATCACGATGTGGCGGGGGTAATTACCCAAACCGCCTTAGAAAATTGATAGTTTGCTCCTAGTGGCCCGTCAAACAACCACTCGTGTCCAGGACGGTTAGTTCGAAATACTTCATGTTATGAGTTTATTGGAGTAATTCTTCTTTTGTCTCGTAACGTTCATATCAAATACGTCAGATACCATCATGCGTCATGCAAGAGCATATTATGGAACTACAAGGGGAGAATTGCTATAGGTTTGTTGGAGTGTATAAAGGTCGTGAGAAATCCATCTTCCGTTTGCACGATCAGCACTGCGAAGTGATCATTCCTGGACGATCGACTCACATTTAACTCCCCCATCATGCGTTTCGTCCTCTTCGCCGCTGCGCTCTACGCGCCCTCGGTCCTATCCTTTCCCTGGCTGGCCCCAGAGGGAATGGATGCCCTAATCGACCATCCCGAAGCCCGTGCAGAAATCAACCGTCGACTACAAGAATGGCAAGCTGGCCAAGCTCAAGAAAAGAAGCGACATGAACCTCGCAAGATCGAGACTGGTATCGTGGGTGGCGTTATATCCCTGCTTGGGGGCACAGTTGAGGCTGTCGTCGATAATATCGTAGGCCTCATCCCCACCAATAAGGCTGTCGAGGGTTTGCAGAAGTTCCCTGAGGCTTCGCATCCTTTCAAGGCGCCCAGCAGCACTGACCAGCGAGGTCCCTGCCCAGGTCTGAACACCTTGGCTAACCATGGCTGTGAGTACGAAGAGTTTTGAGTTGCTAGGCAGGAAGCTTACAAGGCACAGACATTCCTCGAAATGGCATTGCCACTATTGGCCAGATCCAAGCCGGTACTGCAAAGGTATTCAACATGGGTGCGGATTTATCTGCCCTCCTTGCTGTTGGCGGTGCCATTGACGGAGGCGATATCCTTTCCCAGAAGATGAGTATTGGAGGTCCTGATAATCGCGTCGGCCTCCTCAATGGGGCGTTGAACAACATCTTTGGCAAGCCATCGGGAATCGCTGGGCATGGCAAGTGATTGCTTCCACAATACTTCAACACAACTTACTAACGACTTACGCAGGAAAGTTCAACGAAGGCGATGCATCTGCTACTCGTGAAGACTTTTATCTCAACGGTGACAACATCTCCTTTAAGTCCAAGCTATTCAAGCAGATGCACCAACAGGCCCTTGCCAAAGGCGATGGTACCTACAGTGTCGATGCGGTCAAGGAACATTTCAAGAACAGATACCGGGACTCCAAAGCTGCCAACAAGCAGTTCTACTTCAACGTTCCCAGCGCTGCAGTCGTCATGGGGGCTTATTACTTCATCCCTGGCTTCTTTTCCAACGGCACCATTGGCGCCGGTGGTATCGCTAACGAGGCTTCCATCACCTCTTTCTACGGCGCCAAGCCAAGCCGCAAGAACGCTTGGAAGGACAAGGACCTTGACTACACACACGTTCCAGAACGTATTCCCGAGCAGGGCTGGTACCGTCGCGCCACGCCCATGACCATCGCCGAGGCCGTCGGTGGTATTCTTGATGTCTACCTCTACGCACTCCCAGCCCTTGGAGGCTCCGGTGCTGACGGAAGCTGGGTGGTTGGTCCTCTGGACCTACCCAAGGACCCTCAGGGCCTGAGCTGCTTTTTGTACAATGCAATCTATGCCAATTTCCCTGCAGAGCTGTTCAATTCTGTCAAGCTCTTACAGTCAGTCCTCAACGGTGTTTCGGATGCACTTGTTCCCGGGTACAAGGCTCTGGGCTGTAAGGTTGACTTCCCTGATGCTGAGGGTTCATCAGCGAGTAAGAAGTTTGCTGCATACGAGAAGAAGTATGTTGGTCCAGCCAAGACCAAGGCCGTGGGCAGCGGTTGGTATAAGAAGTGATGGGTCTCGCAATTATACACTTTTGATAGCAAACGAGCAATTCTTCTGTCTACTCGTCAACTTCCTCGATTCTCGTGTCCATTATGCAATTGGTCATATTTGACATGTCTTTTATCGGTCTAATCCAGGACTTATGTAAGCTTAATAAACAATTATCTACACTCATGTATATGAGAAGCCTATTGGCTATATAATGCTGACGCAACGTCATCTTGCACATCCCAGTTTTGTTCACCCGACGGAAATTCCGTTCGCGCGGATGCTTAGAAATCTGACGTAGCCTTACTAGGAGCATTTCACGAATCGAAGACAACAGCAAGGCACACAAAGATCTTCAGTAGTAGAGCTACATCGGCAAATGTCTACAAGCATCGCCTCTAGAGCATTGGGTGTCAGGCGAAGAGCATGTGTCAATTGCACCTCAGTCAAATCAAAATGTCTTCCCCTCTCAGCTGAGGAGTGTGAGCGATGCAATCGTCTAGGGAAAACATGCAATTATCTGAATGTTGTTGAGAAACGCAAGAGTCCGTCCAGCGCATCGTAAGTACTTTCTAACGATCTGATAGCGCAATCTGCATATTAACAAGGCCCGTCAGACGCGCGAGATTACTTGAACAGAGATTGAATGGAGTTTTGTCTCTTTTAAGTGAACAAGCTAAAGGCACGCCCTTGAGTAGACTGATTTCACAGTTATCTGATGCTGATCTTGATATGAATATGATGGGTAAAACTCAGATTTCCAAATTGGCATTATCTCCCAATGTCACCCTGCGGCATACATTGGATGTGGTTGACCACGGTCTCGTCACTATTTCTGAGGCACAGATCTTGCTGGACAACTACTGCACTAAAGCCATACAGCATTTCCCCTTCGTTCCAATTGCCTCTGATACTAGCGCATTATCCCTAAAATCGAACAAGCCCTTCTTGTTCATGTGCATCATGGCCACTATGAAATTCGATAACTGCACTATTCAGCGACAAATCGGGGAAGAAGTCCGGATCCAAACACATCAGAGAGTGTTGATGGAGTCAGAAAGCAGCCTAGAGCTCCTCCAGGGCCTCTTGGTCTACCTGGCTTGGTACCAGTACTTTTACAGCTACGAGAAGCAACAGGTTGTTCAGCTTGCACAGCTGTGTGTCTCACTGGTCCATAGCATGGGACTTGACCAGAACCCCAACAATACAAGACGGAAAGTCGACCTTGGCCCAAATGAGACAGCGCCAGGTCGAAAGGCTGTACGTTCTACGGACCAACTGCGGGCTCTTCTTGGAACATACTGTACAGCTTCCTGGTATGTAGTCACTATACTATAAAGAGTAACGGTTTGAGCAGGAACTAACAAGCCAGGGTGTCTACCAAATTTCGAACTCGCTGCGCAATGCCTTACACAAGATACATCAAGCAGAGTTGGGAACAATTAGTAACCAACGCTGAGTATCCGAGTGACTCTCTTGTTGCGTATTTTGTACGCGTCAATGAGTTGGGTCGTCGCATATGTGATACTTTTGGGTACGACGATTTGGAAAACTCAGGGATAAGGGGCGAGTTCGTCAGTGCTATGACTTTGCAGACATTGAGCAATGAGTCTATACTACTAAAAGCGTCTATCCCCCCTGTTCTCCAAGACAACTGTAAGTCTACATCTGTGCTTTTTTCGGTCCTGTTCGGCTACTGATGACAAAATAGTTGCACTCAAACTTGAGCTGTGTCTCCTCGACACGCTGATTGGCGAGGTTTCACTACACGAAGACTTCTGGTATCAATCGGCCACAGATAGTCTTCTCACCACTGGTAGCCCGCCTTGCTTTGCTAATACTAGACTTGCGATACTGTTTAGCTTGTTCCGCAGCTGCAACTCTCTGAACGAGACTGTGATGGAGTGCCCCAACGAAGAATTGTGGTATATCACATTTTACACAACTGCCAAAGTTTGTCGAACTCTGTCATGTCTCTCAAATGCTGGAAAGATATCCACCGAGATTTCTAGAAACACCGGACTCAGTTCAGGTGGTCCGTTTGCTGCGGACGTTACCTATTTGGTACACGATGCTGGAGCCATAGAACGGGCGGCTGATCTAAGAGGTGAAGCGAAGAGATTGCAAACCAAGTTTAAAAACCTATCACCCATGATACAGAACACCGGCGACGAGGTTGACATAATGCTGGGATTTTCTGATATGATATGGGCAGTTGCGGTCACATATGAGCAGACTCGGGAGGTAGAAGCATGTCCACTCAATTTCTCTATCGCGTGCGACGTACAATACACATCGCCTGGAACAGGTAGTTCCGGCGGTTATCTATCGAGCACTGGGTCTGGTAATATGCAGCCCGATGCGGTGTTAGACTTTGAAGCCATTGAGGATGGTACTTGGGAGGAATTATTGGCTGGGCTTGCCACTGCTGCCGAATAGAGACTACCAAAGCTCGGAACCTTGATAGTCACAATCGGAGATATTGGGTAATCTCCCTGACAATCCTTCAAGTATGAGGCGTATACTGATTATTTCTAATCCGTAAACTTCGAATCGTATCATTACGCCTCCGTGACTTTAGTAGCGCATGCTGACAGCAGAAGTCCCTGTTGGCTTCGGGGCAAATGGTCAGCCACAAACCAACCGGAAATTCCGTCTGTGCCCAGTGCCACAATTACCATGCCAAGCAATTGCTGTGATAGACAACATATAAGACTTCTTTTCCTCCTAAATAGATACAAAACTATTTCAGCATCTCTCAAGCGATTGAACTTGTGTAATCTAACACAAAACTCCATAACATAATCCTTCATAATGCCTCCTCCTAAAGGAACCCCCAACCCATTGGAAGGCCCTGGTAAGAGCGCGCTGCCATCGATGCCCATGTATACTACTAACCAGTATAAAGGCGACTATGACGTGACCTCCGTTGTACACTCTGATACTTATCCAGCCATTGACCCAACCAAGTTCGACTTGAATGGCAAGACGATTCTGGTCACAGGATCATCTCGAGGTTATGGCCGAGCCATGTGCGTAGCCTTCGCTCGTGCTGGTGCTTCTCACATTGTCCTCGCGGCCAGATCCGACATGTCCACCACGGTCAACGCCATCAAAACTGCGGCAAAGGAGACGGGTCATCCAGAGCCTGAGGTCCTCAGCGTCAAGACCGATGTCGGCGTCCCGCAGAGTGTCGACGCCCTGGCACGCAAGGTCAGTGAGTCGTTCGGCTCTCTGGACATCGTGATCAACAACGCAGCTTTTATGAAGATAGGCTCTATTGCTGACTCTGACCCTGCGGATTGGCTGCAGACCATTACCGCGAATGTCTTTGGGCCCTACCTTGTGGCACGAGCTATGGCTCCTTTGCTTCTCAAAGCCGAAACCAAGACCATCATCAATATTGCGAGCGTCGGAGCACATCTGGTATCGCATAGTCTCAGCGCCTATCAGACCTCCAAGCTTGCGATTGTCAGACTAACGGAGTTTATTGCACTTGAATATAAGGGTGAAGGAATCATCTCCTACTGCGTTCACCCTGGCAATTCACCATCCGAGATGTCTGGTGGTATGGAAGGAATTCCTGAGCCGATGAGACCAGGTTTGTCATGCTCTTCTTCTTCTTCTTCTTCTTCTTCTCCTTGTTGCTCGTAGCTAATGTCACCTTCAGCATTTGTCGATACCCCCGAACTCTGTGCCAACTCTTTGGTATTTCTGGCATCGGAAAGGCGAACGTGGCTGGGGGGACGATATATCAACCTTACTTGGGATCTCCCAGAGTTGATGTTCAAGCAGGAAGAGATTGTTCGAGGCGATAAGCTCAAAGTGCGTCTTGTTATCTAGCGGTAGATTTGTCACCGAGGCAAGTGATTGCGCCAATGTACCAGATCTCCAGTACGTTTGCGACGTCACGAACTACTCGAGACAGCTCGAGAGATGGGCCTAAAATGGCCTGATAATGAAGGTGCTATCGACATACACGTTGTGATCATTCAGGCTGTAGCAAAGTTCAATTCGTATTGGGTATTTATTAAGTATTGCAGAAATCATTCACTGCTCTATAGTCTAATCTGGGGTATTGCTAAGTGTGGAGATGGCTCATTACTCGACCGCTTTATTTCTTTATTCGTGCTTCTCATCCTCAGAAGCTCCAGGCTTTGTCTGATCCAGGCACCTCTTCCTTACACCAAAGAATGCCGTGACATGGCCAACAACAAACCAAGCAGAGAGGATGGGCAAGCCAATGTGCAGGGAGTTTCCACATCCAGACCAGATTTGAATCAACACAATCCATAGTGAGTGAGCAGGGAACAGATATCCAATGCGGTAGAATCCTGCTGTAAGCTCAAAGGGGTACACAACAGAAGCCACGTTGACCATGAACCATGTGAGGAGGAAGAAAGGGGTGAGAGCCATCGGTACGAAGCTCCCGATAAAAGTCTCGAGGACCTGGAAGTTAACATCCATGAAAAGCCAGAATGTCAACCAAGTCAGAGCCCATTCTCCGCCAGAAACACCCCAGTCCTCGCGGAAAGCCCAGATGTATCCGGTGACCACCACTGCAAAGAGCATGGAGAAGATCTTGCCGTTGATGAAGCGCATGATCCAGACGTCGCGTACGCGCATGTTCTTGTGGAGGCCGAACTTGTCGTAGATGCCGTTCATTGCGAGGACGTAGAAGAACTGTCCGAGAATAGCCATGACGATGTTGATTGTGTTGTAAAGGTTTCGTGATCCTTGGTTGGTAGGTCGAATAACATCGGGTGTACCTGTGATGGGGTTGAGGTAGGCCTTGACAGCAGCCGGGTCACTGCTGTTGACATTGCGCAAAGCAGAGCGACCTTCCTGGGTCTGGTAGTAGTTACCGCGAGCTGCACCAATGATGGTATTGAAGTTGGGGATCAGGTAACCAGAGGCGACCGTGGGGTATCTTGCGCCGTTGTAGATGTAGGTGATGCTGTCGGCAGGGTTGTAGTTCTCGGCAGCAGAGCCTCCTTCGTATGCAGCAGAGAGCCGGTCAGAAGCGTCCTTGTTGATGTACATAGCGCCCCAGTAATCAGCCTTGCAGACACTACGCTTCACATCTGAAGTCTCGGGGTATTCGTCGGCCGATCGGAACTCGAGGGTCGGGAACGACTTGTCTTGCAGCAACTTGTAGGCGCTGGCGACAGACTCTCCAACAGCGCCGCCATCGTAATCGACAACTAGGATCTTCAAGGCAGATACTCGATTGTTCGTTTGGAAGGTTGAACCGAAAAGATATGAGAGGTCGGCGAGGAAAATGACGAGAATAGCCACCATGACTCCAGTGAGGATCTTGACGACCATTGCTGTAGGGCCGCGCATTTGGGGCGCCCTTGAGCTTTGTCGCTCCATGTTGGCCATTCCAGGCTCGTCGTGTAATGTCGGGGCAGGGGACGCCGGCCGCTGATTTTCTTCATCCTGGGAGGCCATGGTTGTTGCTGGGAGGGTGAGGAGAGAGTTAGGTGAGAATTAAGGTAATGTTGAACTTTAGGGGACCACAGATCTTTGAGAAGGGCCACGATGTATAATGCCAATAGAGATAGAGTTAATTAATTAAGACGAGCCTAGAGAAAACGTGCGACCCAATACTTTAATAAGTAGACCCATCATGGCGCGCGTTGTTTCAATAGTGCTCCTGTATGGTCCCGATCGGCGTTTGGTACAAGTCCGAAGCGCGACAGACGCCCTTTTTGTCCCAAGGGGCCCACGGCGGTGATCACCTTTCCCTCCGGACCCGGACAGCCAATCTTTAAGGCCGAGATGGCGAGGGCGCTAAAATCCGGGTAGATAGATAAAGGTTGTCTCATTGCCAGGTTTGTTTTATAATCCATCCCACTTAAAGAGCATGCCAGTGAATCCTTCGGTGAATTGCAAAGACCGTGGCTCGTGCACAACGTCGGCTTCCGCACATTTCTTTTTACCGACTTGTTTGATCTTGAGGATTACGTCAGATCGTCGCTGCGAGATGCGTTATCCTTCAATCGAGTCTTTTCTTTTATTCGGAGAAGGGGGTCGTCTACTTCGAGGCCGAATCGCAAATTTCATCATTATCGTGATTTTCGGCAATACAACGATCACAACGGCCAACCATTAACTCCCAGGCTGACCACTCACTGGCTTTGCACCACTTTGCTGAAAATTCGAGTTACATCTGCGTACTGTTGCGACGCACAATGACGGCTTTGTGTGAGGGTCGCAGTTACGACCATGATGAATCCGTGTAACTTTACTCCGCACCACGATTAAGTGTTTGTCAGTATAGAATTTGGGCTGTGTGAGCATGTTTTGCAGCCCACTTCAATGGTAAGCCTTCGAAACAAAGAAACACATCCTGCAGTTGCCGTTGGTTTAGTCTATAGGTATTGAATTCAGCGCTTTGTCAGCAATCAAGTCGGTGAGATGGCCGAGTTGGTTATGGCGCCAGGTTAAGGTTAACCTTAACACCAATTTCCTGGTGGAGCAATCCTCCTGGGTTCGAGTCCCAGTCTCATCAAGTTATTCTTTTTGGATTTTTGCTATATCTGTTCCCTCCCAATCTATGACTTGTTTGCAAACCGGACCATACTATGATTGCACGAATCAAATTGGTCTATATTTTCATGCGCTCGACATGTGTTTGTTGATACTTAAGAAACATGGACTGGTAGTGGGTGCTCCCCTCTGCTCCATCTCCAGTTGTTGGAACTTCGAATCAGCTCCTTACACTCTCCAGTGACCTCTGACCATTTTATCAAAAAGCTAGAAGTCACCTCCCAGCTCTCACTAAGATGCGGCTCACCCCACAAGATTAGCCCCGTCTCTTCATTTGCATGATAATGGTCCTTCACCTTCCTGGACGATACTACGCTTGCTTGTGGTATCGCTGGTGGCAAGATGTGAACAAAATCACCGACCAGATCTTCCAAAAGCTCGATGTGATCGAATGTGAGTTGTTTCCGAATTAGATTGTCGCGAATGTCTGGAAACGGGAGTATGTCCATCCAGCTAGGGTGCGGCGAGTTCATTTGAAGCTGAGTTGGTTTGAGGCGAGGTGGTAGTGACACCTGTTGATCAAGAGGACGAACTACCCCGATCTTACAGAACGCCTTCGATCCAGTCTGCAATACCGGAAAGTTGGCCGCCATGATAAAGTTCGCAAGTAGTCTCATCATCGTCTTATTGGCCGCAAAACCTCGGCACACATTGTAGCCTATAAGGTGGATGAGGCTGTGGTCGGCAGATATGGACAGACTTGAGGTACGAGCAGTTTCCTCTACGTGCAGAGTTCCATCGCTGCCCGAAATAATACTGTTCGGGTCATCGATATGAGAATCTGTGCGGGGCTGGCACCGCTCGGTTGTAGCAGCATTCACGCCGAGCCTCCAACGATCGACCCGATAAGGTCGTTTGCTGGGTCCAAGACTCTTCTCTTCCCCAGCATTGATACGCTCTCCTGCCGAGTCCATCAGTACTTGCCCACACGCGTCAGAGACAAAGATAGTTACGTCGTGCTCTCTGATTCAATCGGTTCTGTACCCGTTTCCGGTCTTTCCGCTCCTGGGCGCTAAGCTCTTGGTTAACAACTCCCATTGATACCACAATAGGTTTTCTTAAGATCGGCAAATGATGAATATCAATGAAATTTCCAGAGGAAGAAAAATATGTCAGCCACGGAACGGTGTATATAAAGGTCAATCCTAGAATGGTAAAAGACGTCAGCCGGCTGACAAAAGCTGGGGTCGGTTGACCGCAAACTCCGACGCTAGGTCCCAACAGGCAAAAAATGTCATCCACGATGGCTCATGAGCGCTCCGATCACTCATGGATTGCATGGATTGAGGAAAGCTCAAACTTTGAATTTTTGAAACATGTCGGGTACTACGAGAAAGACATCCAGTGGATCACTAGAACATAGAGCGATATCAGCATAATCAAGTCCGGTTGCCCGGGCTCTTATGAAGTAGCCGAAATGTGTATATAAGTTGATTCCCAGTTGCAATTTGAGCATTCCGTTCTCCATCAGTATCCAGCTTCCCTCGTTGACATACTCAAGCATCTCAATATCAGGCACTATTACTCACCCGCGACAATGTCACGATACGCATCAGCACACGAAAACCCTCAAGGCCCTGGTGATGCCAGACCTACTGCTCTGCAGATTATCAAGGATGAAAACGCAGAAGGTACGCTGGATGGCAAAGTCATTGTCATCACCGGCACCTCATCTGGGATTGGCGTTGAGACTGTTCGCGCTCTTTCAGCCACTGGAGCAAGATTCTTCCTAACAGCGAGAGACCTCAAAAAGGCACAGAAGGCATTGGAGGGCTTCTTCGATACTAACCGCATGGAGCTTGTGGAAATGGATCAGACTTCTCTAGGCAGCGTCCGCGCTGCGGCTAAGCATATCTTGGACAAGACGGACAAGGTCAATATTCTCATTGAGAACGCAGGAGTTATGTCTGTCCAAAACCTAGAGTTCACTCAGGATGGCCACGAGATGCAGTTCGGGACCAACTATCTGGCTCACTTCCTGTTCTTTCAACTCCTCAAGCCAGCATTGCTCGCAGCCGTCACTCCAGCGCTCAACTCGCGAGTTGTCGTTCTTGCTTCATCAGCGCACCATAACAGCAGTATCAATGAGTCCGACAATTACAACTTCCAGAAAGGAGGCTATGATCCCTTTGTCTCCTACGCCCAGTCCAAGACGGCCGATATATATCTGGCGAATGAGATAGAACGCCAATATGGTTCCCAAGGCCTCCACGCAACCAGTGTTCATCCCGGAGGCATCATGACCGAGCTCGCAAGACATTTACCCGACTGGCAGATACAAGGTCTCGTTGGCAATGACGCAGTCAAGAAGATGCTCAAGAATCCTGAGCAGGGAGCTGCGACGACTGTCTGGGCTGCCATCGGTAAGCAGTGGGAGAATGCTGGAGGAAGGTACCTGGCAGATTGCGTGGAAGCGCCGCTTTCTAAGAACCCTTCGCCTCATTTCGGTGCAGGTTATGTGGCACATGCATACGATCCCGAGCGTGAGGCCCGACTTTGGAAGGACTCACTTAAGATTGTGGGACTTGCTTGATAGTACTATGACGGGGGCAGCCTCGCATTAAGGTAAAAAGGGTCTAGGTTAGCTGAGATCGTCATGTGGGAAAGATGTTGATGGTAAATATAAAGGGACGAGACTCTCATGGGACTTTAGCTTCTTCATGCAATCGGCTTCATGCGCTCTACATCGACGAATTTACTACTTTTTGCATAAGGCTTTATTATCATTTAACTGATCGTTTAATTCTCTATCTTCTATTAAAGACCCCGTCCCGATTCGACTTTAATTGCCTTTGGAATTCAAGTCGCAGTTGTAGAGCTAAGAAAATCCGTGTCGAAGGAAGTTTTTTCTTGTTGTATTACTACACCTTGAAAGTACCGCAGTATGGGCCGATGTTAATATTTGCTCCTGAATATTTAATTTATGATGGCAGTTTGTCTACTGAGTTTGGCCTCATTGATGCGTTATTGAAGTGAAGGCATATGATTGCAGTGCGTATTGCCACGGTAACATGACCGGTTACCACAAGGGATCGGCATACCTTGTATCTATAGTCCTATACGATGTGTAAGACGAAAGGTGGCACAGGGGATTATGTCGGACCTTTCTTACCTCTTATGCACGCTTGTGAGGCCGGATAATAATTGAGTCATAGCCAGGTCAGCCAGCCACAAACAGTACATTTTCAGCTTTCCACTAATCTCTGCAACTGCTGACTTGGGCTGCGCTTGGCTGCCTGAAAAAGGCGGTATGTTTGCTGAGACAATTGCTAGGTCAGAAGTCTAGCAGCTGCCGTTAGCGGTGAGACACCCTGAAAGCTGCATTCTGTCGCGTCTGCGTATTACTGCCCCAACCTCGTAGAACGTTATATTTGTGTATGGCATATCATGTGGTTGGGAGAACCTCTCAGCTACCTGCATGTCAAGGATTTATCTCTGAACCTTGCAGGACTACCTGGTTAGCTTGTTTGTCTGTGCTTGCAGACTTGCGGAGAGGGAGGATGGTGTCTCATTTTGATCCGAGACACAGCACAGCAGCCGGGGTGGTGTGGATTATCCCGATCGGCATCGGGGATTCTTCTAAAGCCTCCAGACAAGGTGCTATGTACATCATCTCTGGAACTTGGAATACGCCTTTAGAGTAGCTATCGCGCCTGGCAAACAGTAGCGAAAGAAAGGAACTGTTTGTTATTCCCTGCTCATTTTGCGCGAATTGGCTGTCTTTCTCGATCACTGCCTCTGTTGCCGGCATTCCTGCATTAGCCCGTGGTATCCTTGCAACAGGCTGAGGGGTGGTAAGACATTATGCTCGCTTCGGATGGGCCGTCTGAGGCTGTCCGAGCAACAGCGGAGACATGCAGATCTCAGCATACTCAATAGAGACACAACATACAGACGGACTCAGACAGAATCTTGGCCTATACAAAGCTCATTTATATAAAGAAGCGACTACGTCCCCTGTCACCGGTAGGCAACAGCTCTCGTGTCTTCTTCATTCACGCAAAGAAAACTACCCTCAAAATGCTACTTTCGTTCGTTCTTTCGTCGTTGCTATGCCTTTCCACAGTCTCTGCTTTGCCCAATCCAAACTTGGCTGAGCGAGCGGCTTGTGACTGCTCTGGCACCCGCGATGGTGGTCGCAGCTCCAAAGCGTACATCTGCCGTGACGCACGCCTAGGCCCTACGAAGCTTCCAAGGAAACTACCGTTGAGCACATTCGTTGAAAGCTACAACCGTTTTGGAGGTCTCACCCCAATTCAGTTCCTCCAGACATGGACAGATGAGAAGGGAAGCTACAAATATCCACCTCAAAATGGCTTTCAGCTTGACGAACATAAAAATGCCATCAATGGCAGTATGGTACTGCAGGTCGGAACCCTTGTCGATCGATTTGGAACTGAATATGGTAAGACGTCAAAATCCATTTTGTTATTCAAGTCAGTCTAACTCGATTCCAGGATCATTCATCTCTGCTGCTGCCGCTCCCTACTCGCAGAGAGCTCTCCCACCGTCAAACCTGGATACAAATCCTGATACTCCAGACTTTCCCTATAATTACCACGTCTACCGGGTTATCAAGCCGCTCACAGTCGTGGGAGGACCCATTGCACCTTGGTTCGGTCAGCCTGGTCTTGGCGCTCAGTTTTTCACAGGTGAGCTGGGAAACGTCAAATTCCTGCTTGAACAGAGCTATTTGCAAAAGGAAGACCCATCAGCTCTTGTGTATAAATCCGCTGGGTGCGCATGATTTCAGCGGTTGATTAGCCAGGCTTTGTGATAATGAACTTATGAGGTCCGATTTATGGACATGTTCAAATTGGTTTGGATAGATCATGTTAATTGGGTTGTAATATGAATGAATAGGGTTTCAATTTTCTTATGAATCTTTGGGAATCTTTGTGATCTCTTATCGAAACCAACCACCGGTACTCATGAGTTTGATCGAGATGATCAGGCGAAGGCTACTGAGAACAATACCGATCGTTAGTCTGTTGTGTTTGCACCGTGTGCCTTCTTGTCGTTGCAGTCACGATATTTAGGCTCGCTCCAAGAACGGGCCAGCACCAGTATGGCCGTTTCGTCTACTCGATCATCAAGGTCCTATAGTATGTTCCACCTCTCGCCCGGGTGCGCAAGCTTGGTCCGGATACCTACCTCACAGTGCCATATGATGGCAGAAGGTTGGGCACCAGCTACGCAATGCTGGATGTTCGGGCGATTTGTAGGCAATTAAAGCCCAGACTTATGTAAGACATCCAGAAGTTGGAGGAGACTTCTTGGTGAGATGATACTACAGAGTATGCTGGAGCCTAATAATCCACAGCTGCAAGTATTATCGTGTGCCTATCTTTACCTTGGAGTGCTTCAATCATCTTACAAGGCATTATATTACAGGCCGCTTTGGGTTTTGTAGCGTAGCATGCTATATCGAAGTTTCTTCGTGGATTTGGGTCAGAGGGTATGAAGAAGTAAGTGGATAAGTTTCGACAAGATACTGTGTACGGAGTAGCATCTCTAGATTCAAACTGTAGACATTTATAGGCTTGGCCTGGCACATGCGATAACAACCTAGAACTATCCGTGGGCAAATCCAGGAAGAGTCATTTTGATGAATTGTTTCCTCATGAACGGGCCATTCAATTCAGATTTTAATCATCGCGGCAACGAGCGTCCATCGTATGGTCTACGTGCAGTTGACTGTGGGTAGGCCAAGAAGGCTCAACCTGCAATTCTGCATTATTTCTTATTGTCGGTAGTTCCTAGCTGTGTTAGAGTCCTGCGTTAACTGCTGGCGGGCTTTCGTCGGCAAGTTCGGTCATAGACGTTTTCGCTTGGTGTAACCGAGATGAAGTCACGATCCTCCCAGCCACCGAATTTAAAAACCACCATGAATGAATGCCTGAGGTCAGTACATTATTCTGCCGGTGAAGCCTCTCTCACCGCCTCAGATTTGAGTATAAAGTTGTCGCCGAGCCCGCTCAAGCTTTTCTTTCTTTTTTCCCTTTCTCCTTAGCTCTCTTTGCCTTTTGGCTTAGATCAAGTGTAGTATCTGTTCTTTTCAGTTTAATCTCTGAAAGGTCTCTAAGGAGACCACATTGATTATTCCTATTTTTGGTCATGGGGCAATTTCCTCTGTGCTTGCACATGATTTCGCCCACTGTGTCCCTAGTATTACACTGCCTCTAGGTGACGCGAACGCGCACTTGTTGAGCTCAACCTTTTCATTGCTTTCTCAGGCTTGACCTGGGTGGTGAAGAAGAGATCAAGAATTATCGATGGATGGCTTGCCCTGCCACAGGTTTGGCGTGAGCAGATTCTTGTGCACGACATTCTCCTCAATGGTAAATGCCTAATGATTCTTGCTAGGATGTGACAAATTCTGAATCCACTGTGGGGTCCGCTTAGCTACCATATGAAAGGACCGAGATGATGGCGGAGTCCAGAATCATCCTGGGAACAAACTAAGAGCACATGACAGAGCTTAAAAGATGGCTGTAATGTGGTGAAGGCACAATGACACGCCCCATAGTAGATTCAGTCACATCGATGATTAGATAAATGCTTATAGCTTTCCACTGGGGTCACTGTGATGATGTCTGAAGGGGAAAAGAATCTTGCTATCTTTCCTGGGGCCCGCTCATCCCAAGCTTTAATTTTTAATTTCGAATTCTTTTTGCAAGCTGTCTGCGTCGTCAGGAAATTATAAGAATTCTCACACAAATCCATTAAAACTCGTTATGATAAGTGACTTACCCAAACAATTCATAGACTTCCCACGAGTTTGAAAATTGCATTGCGTCTTGTTGAGGTTATTTGCCTATAATATAAGTCATGTGAGGGCCATAGGGTAGGACCGGCAACCACACAGCGTTGCATCCGAGGATCAGCAAATGATCGTAGCAGGGTGATCCTGGTGGCTTGCCCCGCACGCAACAAAGCAAGATAGAATTTTCTTCCAACCAAAAATGTCAGAAACAGGAAATCCACCACAAGCAAGAAGTCGAGCCTTAAGCGCCGCAAAGTTCGGGGGCTTGATAAAAATATAGTGTGCATCAAGATTTTGAGATTGCGTAATTACTTCAACTCCTTCGATATCAATATCAAGAAGAGTAATCAAGTCAGAAAAGGTAGGCTGAGAAACAAAGTAGTAGACAACCCCCTCAGCTTCTCCAGAGCGCGGCTTACGTGTTTTATGCGGAATAGTTGCCGAGAACTTGTCGGGATGGAAGTCGATGAGTCTTTACATTAATTTGCCTTTGCCAACACCCGAAGGGCCAGAGATAATGATAGGCCGTAGACCAGAAGTATCAACAACTAAGGCAATGCCAAAGCTAAAGTGAGAGACTGGGAATCGGGTGTGCTTACCTTGAAGCTGTGCAGAAGTTATGTTTGGCTCGATGATGCTGATGGTCAAGGTAGGGAAGTGAACCAGAGTCGAGGGTATGTGGAAAAGGCCAAGATCGAACGCGCTTTTTGGGTGCAGGTTCAAGGGTTGAATTTTGGGAGGGGGTTAAGACTCACTGTCTTAGTGTACGGATGCATCAACCTTTCTTTTTCTTTTTTGACCGTATAAACTGCTGCAAGTAACACATCTAATGCAAAGTCATGAGCCACATCGACTGGTACCAGAGACTTCAGACCTTCTGACTATCTTTGCCAAAACATTCTTCGCTCACGAAGATTAAATTATTCAACTGCGCGATTCTGTGAAGCCAGCAAAACTTCCGATGGCGTGCATAATTGGAAAGAACGTAATTGTCCCTACTCACCAGATTTCCTCCGAAGCCTTGGACTTTTCTATGCGTACATGAGGGGGAAAGAGTCATGCCACAAGCTGAAGGCTTTCGTATGAATGCATTTTAAAAGCTTGCGATAGATCTGTCGTCTGTCCAACCGCACAGAAGAAGCGAGAAGAAAATATAAACATTGCCGGGCCGCGTAACCTTGAAACAGAAAGACGGGAAAACTATTCCGACTTGGCCATCACTCTCCCCACCGCGATTCATCCAACTTAGAGTAATATAGTGACATTTGGTTCATACATGACTTTGAGATCGATTAGATACCACCCATGTGTATAGCTGTTTGTAGCTTCCTCCGTATTCATCCGCATCAGGAAGGAAGATGCAATCGAGAGTATCGAGTAGTCTTGGATGTCTTGGCTTTATCTACCTAGCTCTGCTGCCGAATGGATCTCATCTTCATCGGCAGATGACTGTGCCACAAATCTCATCCCATCTTCAGTCAACGTGATGGTTCTTACTGCATTACGATTCATGCACTCGACCACTCGCTTAGGAAGTAAGTTTATTAGGGCCGGCCTGCCACGAGATCGCCAGGAGTTAAGGCGGGGACATCCGCCTCGATAAATCATAAAGCCGTGAAACTAGGCGATTTAAACATATTATTTCCACGAATCGGGACTTACACAATTGTTTCACGCAGACTCCCAATTTTCGCAAATCAGGATATAGCCAATCTATCTGAGGCGGCTATGGATTGCACAGTGCCCATTTTTGTTTCGAGACGCCAAGACGTTGTGTTTAATCTGACGGAAAATCGGGCTCCAGTGCCGAATTTCCCTGGCTACGGCACGTTCATGAAACATGACACAGCGAATCGACAGCCGGCTCTTCTGTCCGGTCCGGCCGAAAAGGCTCCGGCCCTTGTAGGCCCATCTGACAGGTTCAGCCCGAAGATGATGCCAGGCGACTCGCTGTCTTTTGAGGCAAAACGCTTGGCTGCTGCATGAGGAGACACCCCTTAATATCCATATTGTTTATGTGGTATTAACGACGATCACAGCTCTCTTTGGGAAACACGGATGCTGGATCTCCTTGCTTGAAGGGCACGAATTCGTCCAGTCCCAGTTTCTCCGTCGACGAAAAGGCTCACCGCGTTTTGTGTATAGACTCATATAGAAACAGAGCTTCCATATAGTTGCCACTAGTCCAAGCATATAAAGCATATAAAGTATCAAGAGGCTCCTCAAATTGATCTCAGAACAGCATCTCAAACAAGCTTCTCTTCCATTCTTACCAACCGACCTTGCCCATCAAGTCTTGTCTATTAACCGGCTTCCAACATGCACTGCAACACTTTCTCCCTCGGCCTCGTCGCCTTCCTGGCCGGGTCTGTCAACGCTCACGGTTACGTTGAGACTGTTATCGCTGGCGGCAAGGAGTACACCGGTGGTCTTCCCTACGGAGCTCCCGCTGACGCTGTCGGCTGGGCTGCTGCCAACCAGGACAACGGTTTCGTTGCCCCTGATGCCTTCAAAACTGCCGATATCATCTGCCACAAGAGTGCCACGCCCGTCAAGAACGCCGTCTCTGTTGCCGCTGGTGATGTTGTCACCTTGAAGTGGAACACCTGGCCCGACTCTCACCACGGTCCCGTTACCGAGTACCTCGCTCCTGTCAGCGGCGACTTCGCTAGCATCAACAAGAGCGGCCTCAAGTGGACCAAGATCGCTGAGAAGGGCCTCAAGTCTGGCTACAACCCTGGTGACTGGGCCTCTGACGACCTCATCCGTGATGGCTTCTCCTGGAAGTTTACCGTCCCCAAGAACCTCAAGGCCGGTAACTACGTTCTCCGCCACGAGATCATTGCCCTCCACTCTGCTGGCCAGGCCAACGGTGCCCAGGCCTACCCCCAGTGCATCAACCTTCAGGTCACTGGAGGCGGTTCTAAGGCCCTCAACGGTGGTGACTTCACCAAGTTCTACACCCCTACCGACCCCGGTATGCTTTTCAACCTCTACCAACAGTTCACCTCTTACGACATTCCCGGCCCTGACGTCGAGTCTATCTAAGAAAATCTCGAGACGGCACACAGACAGGTGGTTTCTACCCTTAAGCAAAGCTTAGGATCAGGGAGCTGGACAACGGGCATGCCCTGGACCCGACATTCATTGGTTGCCGCTAGTCGGTTTATTTATTTATTAAACGTAGCAGAGCTGTGTTATTCATGTATCTACTCTTTTTAAATCGTATAAGCTCATGCAAAGAAAATAAAAGTCTTTGCTCAACAAATATTTGCACCATTGCACCATTGCACCATTCCTTAATGTTCGAGGAGTGGTATTCACCAGCCCCGTAGTCGTATTTTATGTGTTGAGACGTTTTAGTGGCGCTTAAGATGTCTGCTGATATTTTATACTTCAGGCTGATTGCAAGGATCAATGCCAGCATGTAATTGATATCTTATTGCGCATGTATATGCAATGCAACGTTAGTATAGGCTATGTTGCAGTTATAAGGAGGTTAATAATGGTATCATGCCAGGAAGAGTTAGATCTTGGTATCAGCACGAGTGCCACTCTATTTCCAGATAAAAGTGTCGACCGAAGAGGCCTATTCCAAAACTGGTTGCCGGGTAAATATTGTCACGTATTCCCGCCCTCGTGCACTTGGTATATGAGGTTTGGTGGCCATCAGGTGTTAGGTTGCTTACGATAAAATGACCACCTGAGGCGCTTCGAGCATAGTCACTGATAACTAATTGAGTTGTGTTAGAGTAGAGGACACTTGCCAGCAATAGGTTTGGTAACTAGGAAGGACCCCGGAAGTGTCGTTATATGACAACTAAAAACTATAGAAGATGATTGGAAGACTTGGGCACCTTAAAGGTTAAAGTCGAAAAATAAATGACAACTAAAAGTTGGATTTTTGAATGTCGCGGAATCCTCTCACGATAGTAGGTAGCAGAAAACTAGGAGTTGTTAGAGCTGGAATTGTTAACACTATGCCAAGGAAGCTATACCCCTGCGCGGTCGCTGTTTCAACACACTTATAAAATGAGAATTAAAACAAAAATGGTTTCGTTTGTTACTCTCGATGCAGCCGCATATCGAAATACCTGATGATATCCGTGCTTGAACAGAGAGCCCCTCTTGTAAGGTTTGGTCTGCCCATGGGCCGGACACTATGCTTTGATACTATGCTTCTCTTGTTGCGAATTATTTGTGATATCTGTGCCTTAGGAAAGTAATCCCTTGGACGAAACTAGAACTTACAAGCACAATGTCGTCCTTACGATGACAAGCGTATCAGATGGTCTTGAGTATCAGTATCTCAGCTCGCATGAGTGGGCTCCTTGCGTTATGTATTTTTCGGACACATCTAGTATTCTGACTGTTGGAATACTGAACGTGATCTCTGCGACACCTTACCCTCATATTTCAAAGTAAGTCTAATACCCTCAGCGAAGAGTGGTTAAAGTGGTGCTCTTCCTAGAACCTACAAACCTTCTAAAATCCGAACCTAAAATCCTGCAAATCCCCCCCCCTTCCACTCTTCGTTTTTTGAAGGTCCTAAGTTCGAAAAGGCAGTGGTCATACCTTTCAAGCAAGTCGGTGCTTCTGATACACTCGCACGACTTGTTCATGGGCCCCAAGTCCGCAGCTACACCAACATCACCAACAGGTCAACTGCCGCATCATCTCTTGTTTATTAAGAGCAATGCTGCCAAATTAAAAGCTGCAACAAATCATCGATGAGATATTCGACTTGTCGGTTGCTCCGGTGAGACAAATATCATATTCACCCTCTAGTTTATCGGAGATCAGAGCTGTTAATGGAGGAACCACACAAACACTCTTTAGGGAATACCCAGCATTTACATCATGAAGAGTCACAGGGAGCAGTTGCCACTTTTAACAGGATGAAACAGATGAGTCGTAAGATAGTCAATCAATTAATTAGTCGTATTTAAAAAGATGGCGTCCGAATGTCATTGCCCTGCAGCGACCCTTTCACCTTCGCCTGCTGCATGTTCCTCAATTCTATTGGGGTGTCCTCGCTATAAGCACTCATACGCTCATGATGCACCCTAACCTCCTCAGTTTTCATAACACCTTGCGAGCTCAAAGATGGCTTGCCATGGCTCACGCTGCCATCAGAATCTTGAAGAGCCTCTTGCGACTCCTGCCAACCATTTGTTGACATGATGACGATAGAGTTACGGCCGTATCGTGAGTTGGGGGCATAACGCTTCGCGGCCGTATGTCTCGTGTCTGGGTCATGGGGAGTTGTGTTACTCTTGTTTTTATTATAACTCCTCGAACTCGACTTAAGCTCTCTGTACAACATTCTCCTGGATTATATCAGTGCTGTAATCGAATGTACGAGAAAGGCCGCGAAACTTACAGAACAGGAATACAGATGGCCATGATGGAGGCGGCAGGTTCCGTCAAGGTCCAGATTGTTAGGTCAACACGGTCGTAAGTAATATCCTCACTCTTCATGTTGACGACTAAGACAGACTTGACAATACCAGTGATACCAGCACTTTGTTTCATGTTAGTCCCTTTGAAAACACAGGAAATTATAGGAAGAGCAAAAACTCACACAGCACCCAAGCTCATAGCGATAGCAACCCCAAGTCGCTCTCGTCGTCTCATTGTCATACGCATAAGAATTGCCCACGGAAGGAATGCAAGCACAAAGTCGAGAATGGCCGAATAGTCTGGAAATGTTAGCCGCATGAACTATCGCATTTGTCATTCGCCCATCAACGACATACAAGCAGCAAAAAGCTGGTATGTGACAAGCTTTGTTGTATCCCAGCAGGTTCCGGGCACGCTTTTGTCGAATACTCTCGCGAGAGGTGAGCATTTGGCTAAACCAAAAATCCAGACCAAGTTCGTTGAAATGTTGGTGGTGATGATGACGAAGACGAGGAAATATCTCATCCATGCATTAGTGGCGATTCGGTACAAGGTGATGGCGAACGAAGTTTTGCTGATCGAGGTTGCTAACAAGCCGAAAGCCGCTCCGACGATGGTGTTGATATTGATGAGTCTGAGGTTCTCGTCACTGATGGTAGCGGCGTGCCGGCCGAAGCCCAGGGAGACGGTATATGTGTTGATAGAAACAGAGATCGCTAGACACACCTATACATAACACACACCCGACGATTAGAGCCAAAGCCTCGAGAGTCATATTGGTCAACTTACCCAAGCAACAATAAGACACCAATCATCATGCCATAAGCCCTTGCCCCGCCATAACTTGCAGTAAATGCGCAAGAACAGCAAAATGAGACTCAGCAGGGCCATAGTCCATATAGAGGCCAGCAGCCTCGTGCCCCTTTCATCGCTCATTTTCGTTATTCAAAGAACGACGACTCAAGGAACAAAAAAGCAACGAGAACTGGAGACCATCGATCTCTATGCACGGCAGAAATCACAGAAACCACAGAACTAACGCCGATCCCAGCAAGCGATCGTAGAGCCCTGGTACAGTGGCCCCCGAGGAGTTATATACCGTTGTACTGACCCTCAGCAACCAACTCCTCGCCTACCTTAGCGGCAGACCAGGAACAGCCCTGGATCAGAAGTTCCTTGGTGTGCTAATCATACCATCAACGTCCGATATGGTAAAGATTGGCATCACCACGGCGGATTACCTGGTTTGACCACACCTACCGGGTCCCCAGGATCTGGGCTGCAATGACGGAGAGTTTGGCTAGTCCAGGCTAGTGGCTAAAGAAGCCCTCTGCAGCGCCCCTTTTCCGTGACGGAGTCGGCCTTAGGCAATAGGAGTGTCTTCTAATGTCGGTGCTGAGCTTGGATTGGTGCTTCAAGCCACTAGACCCTTAGCGTGACGTTTGATGGCTGATGCTGGATTTATAATTACATCCAATGACACGAAAGAAGAAAGATCATCAGGGATATTGCAGTCCTGTAGACCTGCACTGCGTAGTGCTACGTAGACGAACGGCAGCCAGGGTCAAACACGGTGCTGAGACGACCCTTTTAACTTGTTCATGGAGTTTGTAAAACGGCAAACGTGTTCGTTGGCAGCATGACCTAGGACATGGACCCTTGCATATTCAGGCAAGATTCATCTGTGCATGAAGGAAAAAGAAGACGATCATTTCTGCAATCGTGTGTTTGGCAGATAAGAGAGAATCTAGGAGCATGGTAAGGATGGGCACATGAACCAGGGTCTTCACAGATGCTGCATTCTGATCAATTCAATTGTCAGGGGTACTCCGTAAGTGGGCACATATTTCCTGCATAGTTTACAGTAACGCTGCCAGACTGTCCACGTCGTCCACACTGATCCTCGCCTTGAATTGTCTGCGGAAGCTGTTTCAGAAGTGAGTCATTGGCGACAGCGACTAACCCTCATCAAAACTTCCACGAGACAGACGAAGGAACTGGGCAGGCATTAGTTGGGTGTCTCGCTTATCCACCGAGCTTTAAACCCTACTAACGATGGATGACATGACCCTAAGCCAGGGGGGGGGAAAGCCTCGAGGTAGCCGATCTGAGTCAAGCGCCAGGGCCATCGAAGGGTACGCATTACTCGACGGAAGCTTGATTGCGCTCCCGGTGCACATATCTGGGCATCACCTCGGCGCCTAACACTTCTGTAAGCACTTGGGGAACCGACGACACGGTTTAATTAGAATTACTCCATTATTACTCCCATCCGTCTCTTGGTCCATACGAGTTTCCCCAAGTGAATCGGGCGCTTCCTTCAACGGGGCAACTGTCCGCGGATCTAGGGCAATTTGAGTTTGACTATCGCTTAGCCCAACAGCTAGACTAAGCCTCAAGTGGTGGTTGCCGCGGCATGGAGCGACCCTTCCACTCTAGAAGTAATATCGAGCCTGGGGTTGTTCGTACTCGGCCAACGGTTCTTCTGTCTCTAGTCCCCGGGGATATATTTACCGGTGCAGGGGTCTTTTTTTGTATACCACGCCAATAGCTCATCAGTCAGTCCCGGCCATAAGTGTTGTGCTATATGGAACGATTACTCTGCCATAGTTTACGTTGGCTATACGGATAGGTCAATGATCAATCGTCCTGTTGGGGAATTCCAGCACACCATTGCAATGACTCGAGATGGCAGCATCGCGTGGGGGAGCTGAACACGATCGGCACTTTTTGGGCAGTATTGTGCGTGGAATAAGGCAGCGATCAACAGAGCTAACCAAAGGATATTTCATACTTGCCGCCAACAGTCCAAAGCCAGCATTAGGCGAAGCGCAGGGACTTCTTCGGTTCAACAGTGGAGGGACCAACCGAGGGTTATCAAAGTAGACATTGGCATGTTTGCCATGCTCTGTTACATGGATGAACCTCCCGGCCGCGGCCCACCAGGCCTTTGGCTTTAAAAGCAGACCTGCCGATTTTGATCGATATTGTCGATAAGCCACTGATGAAGGTTGCCTGACACAACCTTCTTCTTTTTTTCCAGATCTCGTCTAGAGGCAATCGACCTGACCCTTTCACTACAGCAAGCCACAAACATGCACTCAAACACACTAAGCCTTCTTCTGGCTGCCGTCTCTGGCTTGACACTGTCTGAAGCTTCTATCCTTCCGCGCCGCAGCCCTGCTGGACCTGGTGATCACCCTTCTGGTCCTCGAGGGCCTCGCTCTCACCCCCCTCCCCCTCCTCCTGGCGCTTCAACTCCCGGTGTACCTACCGTTCAGCTTGCCAATGGCACTTACCAGGGCAAGCACAGCAAGGAATTCGATCATGATCTCTTCCTTGGTATGCCCTATGCTCAACCTCCCGTAGGCTCCCTCCGCTTCTCCCCGCCCAAGGCTCTCAACGAGGCGTGGAAGGAGCCTCGGAATGCGACCGAGTTCGGTTGGATGTGCATTGGTTATGGTTCTGATACCCAGAACCTTGGCAGCCCTGTCAATGAGGACTGCTTGACCATCAACATCGTCCGTCCCACTGGCGTCAAGGCCGGTGATGAGCTTCCTGTTGGTCTTTGGGTCCATGGCGGTGTAAGTTCATATCTTCCACATAGCTCCTCGCCATTGCTGATAATAAACCACAGAGCTACGTCAATGGTGGTTCCAGGGATCCCAGGTACAACCTCAGCTGGATTGTTGACCAGTCTGTCAAGGAGGGCAAGCCTATCATCGCTGCCTCCATCAACTACCGAGTCTCCCAATGGGGGTTCCTCTTCAGCGAGGAGATGCAGAAGGAGGGTGCTGGCAACCTTGCTTTCAGGGATCAGCGCATGGCCTTGAAGTGGCTTCACGACAACGTCGCTGCCTTCGGTGGTAGCGCTGATAAGGTCACTGTCTGGGGAGAGTCCGCCGGTGCTCGGTCGCTGGGCATGCAGCTCGTGGCTTACGATGGTAAGCACGACAATCTGTTCCGCGCTGCCATCCTCGAGTCTGGTAGCCCTGTTGCCCTGTTTAGCGATGCTTCTACTTGGCAGGGTTACTATGACGCTCTTGTCAAGAAGACTGGATGCTCCTCTTCCTCCAACAGCCTGGATTGCCTTCGTGAACTTCCCTGGGAAACTCTCAACGATATCTTCAACAGCACTACTGCCCTCAGCGTTCCTTCTCCTCCTCTTACTGCCGTCATCGATGGCGACTTCATGACCGCCCAGGGCTCTCAGCTTCTCAAGTCTGGCAGGTTCGCCCCCGTTCCTCTTCTCATGGGCAACAATTTTGACGAAGGAACTGCCTACGGTAAGCAGGGTATCAACACCACCGAGCAGTTCCAGTCTTGGCTATCCAGTCTTGGTCTCAACAAGGCTCAGGTCGCCACCGCTAGTCAACTGTACCCCGACATTCCCGAGGAGGGCATCCCCGCCTCCTTCGTCGGCCGTCCCCAAAACGAATATGGCCTCCAGTGGAAGCGATCGGCTGCCTTTGCCGGCGACTTCCAACAGCACGCTGGACGAAGACTCATGGCCCAGGTTTACTCTGCGTCTGCCATCCCCGTCTTCTCTTATCTCTGGAACGTCTACGTCAACGGTATCCCCGCCATCATCGGAGCTACTCACTTCCAAGAGGTTGCTTTCGTCTTCAACAACGTCAAGGGTGTGGGATACTCTGCCAACCCCTTCCAGGGCAAGCCCGAGACCTTTGTCGAGCTGGCTGACCTCATGAGCAAGATGTGGGTTGCTTTCATGCATGACTTGACTCCCAACAGTGTCAAGACTGCACCTAAGCATGTTGCCTGGCCTCAATACTCGCTTACTGAGCCTCAAAACATCGTCTTTGATGTCAACAAGACAGACCTGAGCTACACTGCTCCTGACACCGTCCGAAAGGAAGAGGTCGCATTCCTCCTTGACAGTGTTTTTGCATAGAGCGTCGTGCATAGATCCCAACAATTTGGCGTAATGTATAATGAGCCAGTGCCCTGTCCATTCAGGACAGAGACTCCTGACAAGTGGGCTGAAATCCCATCACTTTGTACATAAAACTTCACGTAAATTCTTATACCAAGATCTCTTGTAGAACTATCTCAATTAGATCAATATATTACAGTAGTCCCACTTTACGAGCCCTGATATGCCCATTCATTACGCTGCTCTCACTTAGTGATGCTCGTTCTTGTTCCAATCTACTTATGTCATCGATGTGGCGATGCATAGGAGTGGATACAATCAAAGTGTATGTGATGAGCAGAAGGTTAGGTTAGTGGATGATTTTAAGCATGTCAAGACTTTCGGGAAAAGGCCATTTTCTAGGCACAAATTAGCGCAGCCACTGTCTTGTATTGAACCCATCGTATGGCGTCTGTCACCTTCTAGCAGCTTGCGATATCTCGAGAATACCGATAATAATATGGGTAGCTGAAATGACTATCCCTCACAGCAGAGACGTAGCGGAAAGGCTAGTGAAGACACTTATGCAGTTATAGTCAATCATCCGTGATGTTTTCCCTAGACAACCACTTGCTGGGCTGGGCCTCAAGTGATGGAATACCCTACTATGACTGATTCTATCTGATCAATGCCAAAATGAATAACATCTAATTCGATTCATGAGCCAATCCGTCACCTCCGCCTAATTATTATACAGACACAAGTATTGCAACTCATTAACCCAGTCTTCATCCTCATCCCAACAAGATCTTGCTTTTATGTTTCACACGTTACCTATTCTCGCTTCGTGAAGACGAGTTGGCATTCATCCTAGAAGTCGGGCAAGTTAGTACACTGTACATACACGACGGAGCGCAAAGGATACGGGAATAAACATACCTCAGGGAACAGCGTAGCAAAAACTCTGATCTCCTCCGAGCGGCTCGTCGCGTGATGCACCCAGTCAAGTTCCAAAGCTGCCTTGCCAATCATAGCAGCCATCGTAAGCGGGACGTACTTTCGGGCAAGGCAGTCATGGGGACCGGCACCAAAAACAAGCCAGTTCTTGGTCTTTGATTCAGCATCACCCGTGATCCACCGGTCAGGGTCAAAGGTCTCAGGGTCTGGGTAGACCAGAGGATCGTGTAGAGCTGGGTAGCAAGAAGGTACGATCATGGAGCCTTTGGAAACTGTGTAATTCGGAGTGACAGGAAATGTCTTGGTGGCTTCATAGGGAACGAAAATGACTGGAGGTCGATAACGTAGGAGCTCCTTGATGACTGCGTTGGTGTAAGGGAGTGACTCGAGCATTGATAGCTCAAATGGCCGCTGCTTGTTACCATCGCGCACGACAAGGTTCTCTTCCCGCAGTCGGTCGAGCACGTCAGGTCGCTGAGCGAGAATCTGAAATAGCCATGTAGTAGCACTACTCGAGGCATCTTGGGCTGCAAAAAGAAATGTGAACATGGTCTGTCCAATCTCCACATCTGTGAACTGGCGGATAAGATTCCTTGGCTTCTCGATCCCTTCCTCTCCGGTAGCGACACCGTCATAGTATTTCTGGGATTCCATCATATGTAGAACCCATTGGTCAACAATGCACCGTGGCTCGGCACCAGTGGCCATGTTAGCCTTGCAAGCAGCGGCACAAGCAGCGAACTCGGCCAACACGGCATCTGCTGTACGCTTGCCTCTCCAGCATTTGGTAAAGGGTACGTAGACAGACAAGGGCACATTGACAAGCTCGAGGGCGGCTGTGATATTATAGAAGTCTTCGGCAATTCCTTCGACGGCATCTTGAGATATGTAGTCCCCAAAGAAAGTTCGACAAGAGAGAGCACAGTTAATCTCCCTAAAGAACCGCATGAAGGGCATTGGCTTTCCCTTGTTGGCTTCGCTCGCAGCGACGAATCGACCAAAGTAGTCATCGTAGACCTTCTCTTGTACGGGTAAATATGTGCTGAGGGCTTTGTTCACAAAGAGCCCGTTGAGCCCTCGACGGAATTCGGTGTGCGCTTTTCCCTGAAGAAAGACCCAGGCGCTTGGTCGCATGAGAGTTTCGGCCATCGGGACGATACATGGCTTGGCAAATGTTGGGGACTTGAAGACTTTGTGCGCGATATCACGATCGGAAGCGAGGACGACGAACCTGACGTATATTAGTGAGTGATCCTCGGGTTTATGGATGGCGAAGCTGACTTGTGAAATACTGATACGCAGCTCAGAGGACCGCTCGCCCACTGAGCGAGGTAGGCGTCGAACTTTGGGTGTAGTGCCTGTATAAAGGGTCCCATAAATGGTATCTTAAATGCAGGGCCAGCAATTGGACCCTTGCGCCAGAGATACATACACTGATCGTAGGCGATCAAGACGGCCAGGATAGTGAGGACTATTTGCGTGTTGCTGTAGCCATCAAGGTAGCTTGATACCAGTCCGTTGTCCTTGGCTAAACCGCCATCGTCCGGGGTGAACGTTGTATTGTTGGCCAGAGGCTCAACTGCAGTATTGATAACTGAAGCCATGGTATAGAAAGGAGCTCATGGAAAGCATGTACACAACAGTACCAACACTGGGAGACCAGGGCTTTTATAGATTTTGGCAGGTATGGGGTGATACTCGGTCGCAGGGGAACAGCTGTCCAGGGACTTAACATTCAGGTTTGTTCGGTACATACAACAAGAATACGAAGAGCACCGAGAGCGAGTCTACGTGTAAGCAGCATGCTTCATGTAGAGCGTCAGTAGTAGACACGCCTGCTCAGCTTGGACATTAAATTGCTATGGGCTGATAGTTCGCAGATTCAAGATACCCTTTACGTACTAGACTCCGATCTGAAAGGTGGAGAAGACGATTGACGGGTCTATAATGGATCAAATCTATATTAGTCTTTAATACGCTGCAATGCGTCAAAAGGGAGGGGGTATCTTGGTTTCATAGAGCAGCCCATAACTCCATGTTATCTAGCGACCGATCTTCATCAGCACGAGATTCCTCAAGAAGTTGCATCCTCATGACCTTTCTTGACTGAGTGTCATCTCTGCCAAACCCAAGTGATTTAGTTGCTTGGTCTCGGCTATAACCTGCTGCTGCTCCTCTTTGTTGCTGCAGCATCGCTTGGCATCTTCAACGTTGCGGAGACTAGTCCCCTTCAGGTCTAGTCCCCGATCAAAGGACAAAAACCCGAATACGCGATTTTGCGAATGAACGCGTCGTACGTTTTTGTGTGCTGACCAAGCCCATTTTAAGACTGATTTGTGTGGGGGTATTGAATTGGCTGGTATTTTTGCGTACTCAGGTAAGAACCATATCCCACTGTTGCCGGAAAACTTCAGCCCTCTCAGTTTCCAACCACAGTATGTTCCTGAGATGGATAATGACATCATCCCACAGCTGTAGCCCCATGGCATTTGCAGCAATTTTAGCTGCGTATGTAAGCCATTTGATGTCCGTTGGATCCGTGGCCGAGGCAATTGTGACCGAAAGAACCCAGATCTGCAGCGAGCTGAACAAGGTGCTGCCGGCCTTGCCAGCCAGAGGCTGAAGTTGACTCTTCAGACGTTGGATGATAGTATTGGCCAGTTCCGTATGAGTATAATAAGTTGTGCCGTGAATAATGAGCATATAAAGCGCCAGGGCACAGCGTAGACATTCGGATTGCGGCGAGTTCGTGAGTGGAGGTGTAAGAAGCAGCTTGTGTACCACAAAGCAGGTAAGATCGTGAAGCTCTGTGCCCAAGAAACCCAAAGCGTTGGGTTGGTGGAATATACCGCGCAAACGAGTCAGTATGTCTGCTATGTCGGGTTCAAGCTGAAGAGCCTCGACAACTGGATCTTGGATCTCCAGGAAGGTTGCTGACAGAAGCCACTGCAGTGTGGGCGCAACTCCGTCCCCGATGGCAATATCATCCTGTACTGGATACTGAGGACATCCTGTAACTAATAGCGATACCCTGTTGATGTCAATCCAGAAGAATCCATAGTGCAATAGCGGCATTACTCACCAGGCGATCATCCTCGCTGTCAACGGGCTTGCTTGTTTGACTTGATCAATTCCCCCTCGAATACCGACGATCCGTTTGGCACCATCTATATGTGCTCTGCTGGCATCCGTATTGCCTTTCCCATGCTGAGTATGTGCGTCAATAAATCAAAACCAAGCGTAGTCTGAAAGAAATCCCTCACCTCAATGGCGGCCAAAGTAACGACAGAGTTGAGCGTCTCATCCTGAACGGCGAGTAAGGAACTCCCGATCTTTTGCCGTACCAAGGACACAGAATCAACCATGAGAAGTTCTGATATTGGAAAGCCTCTCTGGGCGCGACGTTCTTCATCTAGTGATGCTGTCTGTATTGAGACATGGAACAATGCCTGGTCCGCTAGAGCCAATGGCCACCATGACACAATGAAAGGATTGGACGACATATTGAGGTCCAGAGGATAGTACTGGAAGGAAATGTTCGAAAGAACTGAGAGATGTGTCAGAATATAGCTGGGATTTGTATTGACAGAATAGCTTTACAGTGCTGTATCAATCGCTGAACATGAACCCTGGGCAGTCTTGTTGACGGATACGAGTCAAATGGATCAAAGGACGTATCAGGCGGTTTGGACAGGTCCATTAAATTGTCAGCAGACGCATCACGACTCTTAAACGAGGGCCTCTTGGCCTCATTCTTGTCTATAGGCCTGCCAGGAGCTGACGGATCCGGCGTCGACGTTGATGAGGTTGACGAAGTTAAAGGCGCGTTTGCGTAGATACACGTGACCTTTCTCTTGACGCATCGCGAACATTTGGGAGTGCCGAGATCACAGCTGTGCTTTGCCTTTGCGCAGGCATTGCAGGATCTCCGGAGAGAGGTCCGCATGGTTCGCCGAGAGGAGTTAGGTGGTGGCGGTATTAATAAAGGAGGAAGTTTACAACGCGGTAGCGGCATGTGGAGTAGCTCACTGACAAATAATCTAGCCTGATGTGGACACCAACCCGGGGCTGATCGTTAAAGTACTACCCTGTACTCCGTAAGTTCATAATCTGAATGCTTATGGAGTTTTATTTCAAGTACCGGTATATCATATCTACGCGAGCGCCTGTACTCGGTAGCGATGATATGACGAGCAATAACTCGTCGACAAATGTCCACCAGTCTTGGGTAAAACAAGACAGCGTACCTAAAAGCAACGCTCACCAATTTTACAGCCTCGTTTTGCGTGAACAGCTAGTTATTGCGGACAGAAGAACATGTTTATTTCAATAAAATACCTGGTCAAACCCCAGCTTATGCACAAAGGAGTCTCTTAAGTACTGGGATCAATATGCGTGGGTGAGCTTTCAGGAGCCCCTTATCTCGTATTTGCCGTGGCCGTTACATCCGGCAAAGACCATCCACGTAAGCGGAGTGAAACCCCATCTGTTGACGGATGGGTTGGGGTAAATGACATGGACTAATAGTGTTTGTTTCTTGCGTATCTATTCTATGTCTAGATGTATGATTTGTGTAAGTCATATGTTGACTTATTCCTACGCCATCAAGTTCCTTGCTAAGCCGGGTGCATAAGAGGCGAGTTTCACGCCGTATAGGTCCCGAACCATGTCGAGCCTCATCTGACCAGTTAGTACTTGTTGAGGAGTACTATGGCGGCTCGCAACGAGAACCGCAAGTGGCCATATAATATGATACATTATGACCGTCTGCCGTTGCGGTACGGCAAGGGGCACTCCCTCTTCATCGACTTCGCCGAAAAGGTAGGGCAACGCACTGCAGAACATGCAAGCCGTCGACTGGAGCGCCTTATCAGCGACAGTAGCTGCAGTTAGGGCCAAGTCCCTTTCTGGGCCATCGGTTGGGCTGAGTGCCAGTAACGTCATGGAGCACATGTGGACCCTTGAGAAGAAGATAATCGCCCACGAGGAAAAAAAGCTCCACGTGCAGGCCGTCCATTGCGATTTAAAAGCAATCAAAGGCTGGCTCTCCGGAACGACAGAGCGTTTGTCAGTCGTTTGTTTTGGCTGCAGCGTCGACGGCATTGCCTCTTTTCCAATCGTAGCAAGTTCTCCACTGATTGCCAAGGCTTGTTGAAGGGCCGTAACGAGCATGATCCGCTGCTCAGCCGGGGTGAATGGTGGCTCGTCCAAAGCCGTGATTCGCTTAGCTGCCCTGTAGAACTGTCCACAATGCGCAACGACCAGGGCCAAGCGCATGTAAGGGCTGCTTGAATTCATGTGAGTGTCAGGAATGGCCAGGCATTCCATTGGATCCTTGGATGTGAGCGAGGGGATTTGCTTATTCTTGTCTCAGCATCCATGCTACATAAGAGGGTTGTATTAAGATCTACTAACCATGTGGACAAAGATCCATTCGTAGAGCGAAGATGAAATATTGGACAGCACTTTCTGTCCAACTACCTCGAACAACTTGGAAATACCTGTCATATGCACGGCCTTCATGTTTTGACCTTGGCATTCGAGATCCTTGAGATAGCGTCAGCGAGATGCAGATCATTGAGACACATGACTTACCTCGATGATACCCAGGAGCATAAGGGATGCCAGTGTCTCCTCCTTTAGGGTTTGCTTACTAGAAGCAGAGAGATCTCTATTGACCGACCGCAAAGCAGCCCCGTAGTATTTCCTTGCTGTGACATAGAGTGTTGAAGATTTGTAGTGTCGAGAAAGTGACATGTAGGCTGTAGCAAGGGTGGCTGGACGTATACATGACGCGCGGTCGGAGCCCCTGTACATGCCCTCGAGGAAATCGAGATGGCCTCGAAAGACCCCCGGGGCAGGGCGGACGCAGTACTCATGCAGGAAGAATGCGATAGACTCATCCTCGAACGAAGGCTGGGGTTGGCGAGGGACCACAACGGTTACCCCTGAGCTTTTGTGCCTGGCCTCGTTGGCGCCCTCGTTAAGCCCTTCGCCGCTGGCGAGCATACGCGAGGCAGGCCGTCCAGGCTTCTCGCGCACAAGGCTATGGCCAGGCTCTCCGTGGAATCGGAACGCTAATGGGCGATCATAGCCAGGGCAAGGAGCCTTGTAGAGCTCGCATCTTTTACATCCTGGACGTCTCCCATCGCACTGATAGAAAGGGACGAGATGGTAAGCCCCGTGGCTGATTCGCACGCTAATAGTTTGGGTTTGAGTTTGGACTAACGCACCTTGATTTTTCTTTTGCGGCAGCGGCTGCAGCCCCGGCTGAGGGTGCCAGGGAACACCATAGCCCCGGTGTGAACTGGATTGGACAGAACCAATTGCCCGATGCCGAAACCCTTGGCACCACTCACAACAAACCAATGGCTTCCAGGTGCGCTTTGACGTTCTTTGTTAGGTGAGCTTTTGTCTTGTGCGGTACTTGATTGCAGATGATGTGGGGAGAAGCGAAGGTTCTGGGAATTGCTCAACCGGGAGGCCAATCAAGCTTGGCATGTATCCAAGGACATTTCTGAGTCAGCAGATGCTCGTCGTTCGTTCAGGGATGGGATTGGTGGGAATACTACAAGCGCGATAGCACGATAAGTCGTAAGCAGACGTTGACCCGCAAATAGCCCACGCTCGCAATCTAGGGCCGTATTGGTCTTAGCAGCGCTTGTGGTATGGCTTTATTACCTACCATACGAGCTTTTATGTCTTGGGATACGGCAGATTTCATCGTATCAAGTTCTTCGACAGACGCCACACCCTGGGACTTGGACAAGCCGCGCCTATGACCGGAGCCGGCGTTACACGCTTTCCCCCATTCGGCCAACAATAAGCTTCTAGACCTCCCGGAAGTGTCAGCTCTGCAGCCGTGATTATCATCCTGGATCAGTGGAAGTTATGCACTGTTATCAGCTTTAGACTATCTACAGAGTACAATCTATCCGTTGAACTAGTTCAGCTCCCCCAAGGATTATTCGACCCACCGAATCCCATGTACAAGAAGGCTACCAAGGTTCTTCTGGGCGATCAACTCAAAAATAGTCGTCACTCTGCGGTATTAGATCTTCTTTTATTCCATCTGTTATACCCTCGGGCTTGTATGTTTCAGGTGTTTTCTGTTATCTAGACTGGACCAGTCGTAGCCATGGGACCTGCTTTTGCAGAGCGGAGGCAGAGCCCCTATGCGGTTAAGACATGTACTTCCCCGTCTCTTGTAATGATCTGCCATCTGCCGATTGACTTGACATACGTCAGTAGCTCCTCATTGTGCATTTGGTGCAGTGTGCCGCGTCGATCGCACAGTAGTGAATCTCTGGGACTAGACTCAGGAGACCCGGGACTCCTCTAGAGTCGTGCAGCCTTGTGCTAGCCCCGATCAGTGGCGCTACTCAGCGTCTAAGCGCAAGTTTATTTAAAGAGATGCATAATGCCCTACTGTTCCAAGTCGGAAAGCTCGCCGCCTCTACTTTATTCCCGGGCGACTATTCGTGCATTTACGATGTCTGAATACGCTTATCCGTCGCCTGCGAGCAGTTCCTCGCTCTCCGAGATGATGCCACCCCCAACCAATACTCAGGCTAGATCTGGAAATAGACGGAGGTAAGCATCTGGTAGCTCTTTACTGCCAGTACTGGCTGACCATACGAAGCCATACAAAGTCTCGGATGGGCTGTTTGACTTGGTGTGTGGAACCAAGGCTTCTGATATTAGTCGAACCAACTAACCAGTGTCTGTCTGGTCCAGTAAACGCAGGCATATCCGATGTGATGAGAGTTATCCCCAGTGGTAGGTAAAATTTAATACTTCTTGGGAGGACCATCAACTCATACCCATGCAGCCAGAACTGCACCAAACATAAAGTCAAATGCTCGTTCCACGATATACCATTACAAGAAGAGTTGTTGCTGCAGATGTCATCCCACGACCACCAAGTTCGACCCTCCTCAACCACCAAGCCTCGTCGACCGTGGTCAGCCAAAGCCAGGGCAGAGGTGAGGCAATGGCGGAGGACAGGGTCAATGCCCATCCCGGATGCGCGTATCAGGATATCCTTGCAACCGACGATATACTCCGAAGACGACTTATGTTTCGTATACCAAGCTGCAAGCAACCAGCACCGGCTCACGAAAATGGGTGTAAATGAATTGACTATCATATCTTCTTATCTACCAAGGTGCTTTGATACAACAAACACGTCTACCCACACCAGCTAAACCTTTCATCTAGCTTTTTCCGCATTATTTCCTCTTCTCGACTGGCGATGAATGGAGTTCTCGCTCTTTCGGCGTACCAGGTCGCATCAGTGACTCATTGTCAACATGCCCGACGAAAAGAATATCAATATCAGATGCTGGCCATCCAAGATCTCAGAAAATGCCTTGCCAACTTTGGCACTGAACATGCAGACGGAGCACTGGTTGCTTCAATGGCACTGTTGTGGCTTTGTGAAGATATGTGGGTATTGGCAATGCTTTTAATCAATATGAACGAAACGCTGACGAGTCAAGGACGAGTCGTCGGCAAATATCTGAAGGGATTTCAGCTGTAAGTACCAATCTGGAGTTGAAACGACCTTGTACTCATCGTGACTCTAGATTTTGCAAGCGTGCCGCAGGTTGGGGCACCAGTCTGGGGTTTACCATATGATCGCTAAGGCTTGGCGTCCAGCATCCCATTGGCACACCACCCAAAAGCCCAGCGTCGGAAGATCGAACAGATTGCACCATATTATTAGCGAGATGCACAAATTTAGGGCCATACTCAAAGAACAAGAGCCCGATGGCGGTACCTGGCGGCAACTGCGGCTACTCATCTCTTTAGCGGAGGACCTGACCAAGCTCGATCCATCAACATCCGCCGACAAGCAATTCGAACGAATCCGACTATTACGAGACTACAAATTGTGGCTTCCTCTTAACGATTTATTGACTGGGAGGAACGTCTCTGGCACGCTGATGGTCAACGCGTACTTGTATACCATAGCTCTGTGTGCCCAGCGGCATACGTCTCAGGCCTGTATGATGGATCTAGGATTTGACTTGCGAAGTTTGCTGGAGGAGACATTGCGACAGGTTGAGCCTATAAAATCATATGCGGCGTCGGTCAATAATTTGTGGGCTCTTATATCATCTATTTAATCTAATATTATCGCCGTTAATTTCAAATAAATATCGTGATATCTCAAGTCCGATTCAAATCGTGTTCTGGTGTTGTAAAGGGTGCCTGGACCAATCGAGTAAGCGGTCTGGGTTCTTGATGGTAGGGCAGTCCCTGATCCTAGTATCCATAGCATAAATTACGTTGGTTACATTTCGCTGACGCTCCATCAGTGGCAAATAGCGGCATGAACTATGCAGTGGTAATCTCTTCAATGTAGTAGCTTAGAATGGCACCGCCGCTGCAGGCAAGTGCTTAGTCTCGCCGCTTTGCCGCACTCACCGCGTTCACATAACTTTATTTCGGTGAGAACCCTCCGCGCTGGAATATGAAACCGCGGAAAGGACGGAATTACTCTTGGAATTAGACATGCCAAGCCCTTGCGAACTATCAACCAGCGACACTAATTGACTCCCACTGCTACTCTGCTAGCAAGGCTACAAGGGCACGGAAATAACGCAGGGGCTTCGGAAGGACACGTTAGAAGCTGATATGGAAATTCAGCGACCTTGCACTTCTTTCAGTCCTAGAGTCCGAGGAGGCCCTACTGCAGTAAGGCTTGAGGACCACACAAGCCCGGCAAATAGCGACAGGAGAAGAGTTTGATGATTTACCCGCGAAATAAATCCTTCGTTCGGCCCCGTTTCAGGAAAAGCTGAGATGTAGATTGAAAAAACCAGAACCTGACTTGACCTATCGACCTAGTAAAAAAAAAATTGATTACCTGTTCATACATAACCCCTCCTCGCTAATGCAATTTGACAGGTCACACTTCCATGAGAAAATCCTTCTCATCTCTGAAACCGGCACCACCGTTTTGCGCAAAGAAATCATGGCATCTGTTCCCCGGAGGACCCTCAAGCTAGAGGAAGTAACGCTGGAAGACATACCCGCCCTGACCCAGGTATGGTTCGCAGCCTTTACAGACCCCGGCATTCGACGCATTTGGCCCGATACGCCAAGCGTTCGTAAATGGTGGGACGAGGCCAACCGCCATGACCTGAACCACAAACCGTTCCAACGTTACGTCAAAATCGTCGATCCAGACTCTCACGACGAACTTGGCCGACCGCGCATAGCGGCGTTTGCAAAATGGGATACATCGATGCCCCGGGAGCGGGGCCGTCGATATCCCCCCTGGGTTGACGACCAGCCTGGTCAAGTCTGTGACGACTTCATCGCAAGGGAGGAAAATGAAAGGCGCCGAGTTATGGGCGACCAGAAGCATTACTGTGAGGAAATGCCCTCATCCGACTCTCCAGCTTGTCTAACCACGACTGGCCTAGATCTTGACACGTTAGTCACACATCCTGACTATCAACGCTGTGGAGCCGGTTCTATGCTTATGGAATGGGGTTGCAATCTCGCTGATGCCGACGGTGTTGCAGCCTATGTTGATGCAAGCAAGTCTGGAGCTGCGTTGTATGAGCGTTTTGGATTCGTGGATGAGAGCTTGCCTGATTCTGGTGATGTCGCTTCTATGGCACGGCGATAGGTACCTCAAGCTATATCCGTCGTTTTGATGTAGTTCCATCCGCTTTGAAATCTTAAATCAGGTTATTTGTCATTTAAAATCAAGCATTCAATCATCAACTCAGAAGAAACCATACCGGTTCAGCTTCTTTATGGAATATACAGGTCTCATCCTTGACAAACAACGTCATTGGCTTCCTGGGGCGATTCGGGATAACCATACGTTTTATGTGGATGATAAGCAAGACTTTGGCTAGGCATACTTTTAAAGCTTAAGCCCTCCAATTAAATAGTCGAGCTGGATAATACCGGTAGTCAGGCATCAAAGCCCTGTAGGAGTCACAGTCAAGGAAAGAAATACTGCGGCATTTCCTGCACTAACCTATTTTCAGACTGGCCAGGACGTGAAGAAAATGCTGAAATTCAAACTGGATAGACAATGCAGTTTGAGACTTAACAAATACAACGCGTAAAGCCAACGCCTTGGGATGGAATGCCACAACGGTTATTAATGTTAATTATCAGCGCGATTACAACAGATCATTAATAATTGGATTCCAGAATCCTGTGGTTACGCCCATGGACACGTTTATTATCGGTTCGATTCCGGTTGAAAGAGGCCTTAACCGTTTTTACATATATGGTACTTACTATATACAACATCGACTATCTTGTAATATATATCTTCGGGTGTTCGTAAGTCGACCAATGGAGAGTTTGTGATAGTTTCACAAGCTGACTTTCCTTGTCTTCAACCTACCCTATCTTTGGACATCAGAACACTCTTACTGTAGGGACCAGAAAATTGCTGGAATTCCTACGATAATTTCTTGAACATTAGTCAAAAGATCGGTCTCTCTCGAGAAGATTTAAAAACCCTGTGTACGGCTTTATCTCACTGACCAATTACCTAAGTAAGCATGAATTTGCTGACGGCTGCGCCTCGGTTCTTCAATAATCCGAACGATAATCCGAACCGAGGTTGCACCACTCATCAATTGTTCTCCTCTCTGTGAATATTATCTTCACCAGAATCAACATGAGTCTTGTGACCGGCGAAGACGCAAGACATATCCGCCTACGAATCCAATGCGGTATTTGTGGCCAGGCCCTGTCGGCGGGTGTTAGTTTTGTACCCCGTAAGCCCCCGCCCCCCGCTATCTTTTGGCGGATCCAGTTGAGTTGCTGACAATGTTTTCTAAAGTGTCAGGCAGTGAGCTTGATCCTGAATCAGGGTGTTGTCTGGGCCGTGCAGTGTTTCCAGACTATCGCAGTAACAGTATCAGCCTGGGCAGGAAAGTTTTATGCTGGGCACCCAATTGCTACCGATGCGCAGATGCTCCCGAGGCGGTTGGTATACACTCGGATTGCCTCACCATCTTCCAGGAGCACTGCAAGGTTGACACGGCCCTTGACCGACTATGGACAACAGTAGGTCAACGAAATCTGTGGAAAGGCGCCCCGACCCTCCAGCTGGATCGCGAACCAGGTCCTGAAATCGATATTGTTCGTGAAAAGGCGGGGACCTATGGCATACGCCATTTGAGGCTACTACCAGCAGAGATTATCCAGATGGTACAAGAGTATAGCGAATCCGCTACATTTTGGCGCTATATCCTGGTTCTGAGTCTGGCCAGAGAGTTGTCGCATTTACAGTCGGATGTTGTATCCCCAATCACCTCAATGCCTCTGTGTAATGTTCTGGCCTGGACACGAGGGGAGTCGAATGCTTTACTATCAAGAGATTGTCCACCATTTGTGCGGATGACGCTGGATTGTCGAGGGATTCGCAAGATAGAAAGGTTACCTGAAAGACCATGCTGGCAACCCGGACGGTCGGACAAGGATGCCTTCGTTATTGCGCACCAGGACCATGTGCAAGATGTTGCTACAGTACCAAAGGTTGTCAAATCATCCACCAGAATGCTATCGATCTGACTCAAACCAGTTCAATGTCCTGCGGCTTCAGCTCCCAGAGCCCATGCGGGGATTTCAGATCTGGGATACTCCCAACCCCCCTCACCTTGAAGACTGCGAGTTCTACGGCCGCGTGTCACAGTCGATGCAGTTCAAGACTATCGACTTACGCAGTGCGAGGGGCCTCACCTTTTTCTTCTCTTTCAGTAAGCTCTACGCCATTCATGCGCACACACCAACAAGACCGCATGCGATGAGAACATTCGAACGTCTTCCCGCAAGACGGCAGGAGAATGTTGTATGGATACATTTGCCGATACCTAAGGGTGAAGAGATTACCGCAATTGTGATGCGGCTGAAGGAAGAGGGAGGGGGACCTACGACACAGAAGCCCTTTTTCTTGGTTAGATCTCCCACCTCTCTCATGTCCGCGCAGAAAGCTAACAGCAGTAGATCCGTACTAAACTCGCCGGCGACGTCTCGGTCGGCCCATGTCATCTGGGGAAACACAGAGATGTCGTCCTCAGTCAGACAAGTCCGAAACTGCTCATCTATAGTGCTGCGGATGTCGGACCAGCCACTGTATTTGGGACTTATCCCCGAGAGGACCACAACGACGAAGCGTTTGCGTCTTTCTGTCACCCTTGGTCGAGTAACCCACCTATACACGAGCATGTGAATCTTTCATCAGCACCTTTGAAGGATGTTACTCAGGTACAGATTCTAGAAGACGAAGAGTCTGGGTTTTGCAAAGCAATCTTGTTGGATTACAGCAACGGGGCTCGACATGCCCTGGGCAATTGTCGACTCGGCATAGACCGCGTCAAGACGTATCGGAAGCCAACGCAAATATGCTACCTTCCTGCAGGACATGCATCGGGGATCAGGCGAGATATTCCCGCTGTTCGTGTTGAAGCCGGATGTAACCCTAACCATCATCACGAGGAAGACGGCTGGGTGTGTTCGATGATGGAAGGGACCATGGAGTGTTGGTTCTCGAAGGGTCAATCTGTTGTCCGTGTGGTGCAGGAGTCAGCAGCGGGGTTTCTGTGATGCTCGAGCATGTAGGTGGCCGATCATTGTTAGTCTCTAGTAGCACTTGACCAGCAAAGATGCAAACGCAGTGCAATGAAAACCATGATGCTAAATTGCCCCATGATGCAGAAACCCGCCCCTAGTACACGTCAGCTTTCGGATCAGCTTGATACAGCACCAATCATCAACAGATGGTCCAATTGCCGTGTCCGTATTGTGCCAAGAGACGTCGATCAAGCTGTACCAGCATCAGCATCAGTAGGACTTGGGCCTTATAAAGAATTTCTCGACCGACAAACGCGGCAGGCAGCATATGATGTGATGTTTGCACATTGTACAACGATCGACCGATGGCCTGATCCCAACGGCTCTAGTACGACGCGACAGACGAGGCACGCCTTTCCACTTAGGGCTGATGGATCATTGGGGTCTTCATTCCCGGACGTCAAGTCCGACTAGTGGCTTTGTCTATCCAATAAACGGGCGACCATCATCGATGCACATTCAATAGTTTGAGTCGAGACGGGCGCCAAGTAAATAGGGCTAATGTCAGGGTGGAATCCAGCTGCGATAGCCTTTGCGCGCTGCAATCCTGACGTTACTATTGCTGCTCTGCGGTCTCACAGCGGCCCCCTTGTGCGCGTCATACCTGCAGCCACTCCAATTTGAACGGAATTGGGGGGGAGAGTGATGACGCCCCTTGAAGCAATGGCCTTATCAACATTGGCAGTTTGTGTGTTACTGCCCTTGCGGTTGAGCATTCCTCGTCCTCCCTCCCCAGATTTACACCATTACTTGCACTAACCCCCCATTATCTTTTCCGTTTCCTGTTTTTCCTCCCACCCGTTTCTCTATCTTGCTCTTTATTTCCTTCCAGGGTCCAGGCCACGGAAAACCAGCCAGTCATCTCACAGGGCGTTACCAAAATGGCATCGACTTCAGACATTCATGATACAAGTAGCCACAGAAGACGTAACAGCCGTAGCGTCTACCACCACAACCACCACAAACATCAGAGGAGTCACCTTAGTGATATTCAAAAACACCTGGTGGCGGCGTCGGGAGAGTTTGCAGGCACCTTTCTTTTCTTGTATTTTGGCTATGCTGGAAACATCGTTGCTGTTATCCAAGAGCCTGTTGCCGCCCCCAATGGAACGTTGGCCAACAACACTCTCATCTGGATTGCCATGTCGTACGGCTTCTCACTCCTGGTGAATGTTTGGACCTTCTACCGAATCAGTGGTGGACTTTTCAATCCTGCGGTAGGTTGACCTTCTATTGCGGCCAAAACCTGAGCATACTGACTGTCGTCCTCCAGGTAACCTTTGGCTTGTGTCTTGCTGGTCAACTTCCCTGGATCAGAGCTCTCTTCCTATTCCCTGCCCAGATCATCGCATCCATGTGTGCGGGCGGTCTTGTTAACGCCATGTTCCCTGGCAATGCATCACTAGCAAACACTGTGCTCGGGCCCGACACCTCAATTGCCCAAGGTGTCTTTCTTGAGATGTTCTTCACAACACAGTTGGTCTTCGCTGTCTTGATGCTGGCTGCGGAGAAGTCTCGCGATACCTTCCTGGCCCCCGTGGGTATTGGCCTGGCTCTGTTTGTGGCCCTTATTCCAGGTAAGCAGCACACAATGTCCCCTTTCTTGCTTCAAACAGAAGGCTGATGGAGTCCTATCACAGGAGTATTTGTGACGGGAGGATCGGCCAACCCTGTACGATCTTTCGGTTGTGCTGTTGGCGCTAGGGAGTTCCCTAGCTACCACTGGATCTACTGGATAGGCCCGCTTCTTGGTGCCGCTCTTGCTGCTGGTTATTTCCGATTTGTCAAGATCATGCATTATGAAGAAGCTAACCCCGGTCAAGACTCACCAGTTGATGCTTAGTCCTTCCTTGATGTATCACGTTAGGGGGGAACCAGTGTCTCTGCGTGTGTCTTGAGAAGGCCGTGCCACTTGCCACATAGCAAAATATAATGAGGGAGAGTATGCGGCAATACTTTGGATGATGTAGTGCAGTGGAATACAGGGGTCATGGGTGGAATGCATCCATGTGATTATCAAGTTTCTGATTATTCAGCACCGAAATATATATAGCTGAAAGCAGGTAGCGCAAGGGTCACGTATGCTGGTTCTCAGGTCAGACCAGCTCCGGCCATTTGACAGTCATGGAGAAACAGCAAAGAAAGTTTGACAATTCACCTAAAAGCTAGTATTTATAATTATGTATCATAACGTAACATATATGGTAACAGGCAAACTTAATTAATTACCCAAAATAACGCTTAAAGCTGAAGTGGTCCCTTGTTATCCATAAACACCACATCCCACCAGTTCTGCTTCTCCTTCTTAGCCCAGCTCGACATACAAATACTGTCAAAATCCGTTGCCACCAAGGCCTTTTGGTAGGGCATAAATCGTCTGATCACCTTGTAGGCGTCAAGACCCCAGTATACAGCCCTACCTTCGGGAATCTCAATTCGACCCAGAGGTGACTGCCTACGCTGCCTGAGCTGATATGTGACGAGCTCGCGAAGGCGGGGAAAGAACCACATGCGGTCCCACCACCAGATTCTTCGTGCCTTGAGGTTGTTTATGTGCGCGTTGTGGTGAATGTTGACAGGGATGGCGGTCGTGAAGAAGTCGGCATACAGGGCCATATCGCCCCAGCTGAGGGTGCGGCGCTCCGCCGCGCTCATGATACGCGCAAGGGGGTTTGTAGCATTTGCAATCTCCTCAGGAACACTAGTCAGGCGAACAGGTTCGATCTCAAGCTCTGCGGAGCGCTCGGCGATGTACGTCTGGTTGTTGAGAGTGACAATGTCGCCATCGTCTTCCTCAAAGACAGTAGGGATGGAGATAGTTTGGTTGTAGTCGAGACCAACATGGAATTCGAACTGGTCACGGACCATAGAAGAAGCGTTGTGCTGAGGATCGATCGCGTCACCGAGCTCGCGTCGCCACTTGCGCCAGATCTCTTGCTCTCCCCAGATCTCACCAAATATACCCTGGTCACTGTAGAAGTGGTTTCCCTGGATGGCTTTGCCTGCCTCGTATCGCTCCTGTGCGCGACGGAAGTATCGTCGCATATCGCCAACAGGTCCAATGAAGGCTCCGCTGTTAATGTACTTGGGACGGACATCCACCATGCGCATATTGGGGTCGTTGTCTGTCTCAGGTCCGTAGAGATCCTCGCGAAGAGGGCTCTCTGGGAGGTCTTTGCAGTGTAGCTCGGAGCCAGACTTGGGTTGAGGCCAGCACCTCTTCTGGGCGGATACCATGATGGTCTGCTTCATGGGCATTTCAGATTGACTTGGCCACAGCTTCCGAAGTCTCTCGTCGGCCTCAGCATTGAGTGCATGGTAACGCCATAGCAGCACACTTGGTGGGAGTTGGAACCACGAGTCGGCGCTGTCAGCGACCATGATGAGATCATCTTCCTGCAGGTGGTCCTTGCTTGCCAAGGTCTGACGCGAGCTCCAGTCGAGGTAGTCGAGGACACCGGCGATCTTGGCCAGGTGAGAACCACTTTTGCCCCAGTTCAGAATGACGGGGGCAGGATACCCGAGTGCGATGGCCGTGACCATGGCCTTACACAGGTTGACGCCGGCGGTATTGGCGGGGAGGAGAATCACGAGCCTGCGGTTGAAGATGTTCTTCATCTTCATTGGAGGAGGGTCGGCCAACACCGGGATGCTCTCAGGTTCGCCAACGACTTCTTTGACCACCTCCTTGACAGGCTCCGGGGTCCCGGACATGTCGAACACATCAGCGGTTCCATCGGAGAGATATTGCCGGCCCTACAATCGTCAGTTGCCTAGATCCAACGGTGGTGCCCAGTCTTCCATACCTCAAGTGCCGCGAGAGCTAAAAACGTGGGAACAAGAAGAATGGCAGCGAGGACAAGCAGGAACCCTCGAGTTGAGAGCCGGAGAAGCCTCCTCGGCATGATCTGGGTGTTCGTCTCGGCTTTGTCCTTAACGGTGCTGGTGGGAAGCTCCTGGTAACCCGTGTTGCCAAACATCTGGCGCAACCAGCCAGGACTGTCCTGCGTGCTCGTCATAGCGTAGAGGGAGGAAGCAGATTGACCTCTCAGTGGTACAATAGACCAAACTGAGCTTAAAGTTACTGCGCTTTCAAAAGAGTGTTAAAGAGAGTGAATGAGCTAACAAGGAGAGACCAAGTCAACACCGAGGGGTTCAGCTATGGGATCAATATATATCGAGGGAGTGTGGGCAGTGAGCTCCCGCAATGTGCGCAAAAAAGGGGAGCAAAGCCACTGGAATTTCGGGTCTCCCTTGCACTGAGCATGTTTGCCACAATTCCTTGTCCAATTGGTCATTCTTATCGATAATTCTCTGGGACATTGGCACAGGCCAATGATTCAGGGCATGGTGAAGGGGTCAAGCCAAGTGGCTTGCCAAGCTCATGGTGTATTCATTATCGACCAGAAGGGAAAAAATACCAGGTGACATTCCATAGGCCCTATCAATGCCAGACTCCCCACTCTGCGTCGCGCTATCGACGCTATGAACAAACCTAATCTCAGTTAGAATTAGAGCCTTACACCTGTCCTGCCTCCCTGTGAGGGTACTGCTAGGCTTGTCTCAAGCCTTAAGGGGCTCTATTAAGGGTCAGAAACTTCCAGTATTAGGGCGGAGACCACATCAAAGCCATGTATCGGCCACGGTCAAAACAGACATACTGAAGACTCGTTCGCCTATTCAAATGGCTCTGGGTACATTCATAGGTAGCGAAAAACGGTCGGCCAAGCAGCCAGCACTAAGACAATGAAACGCCTCTCCAGTCAAGATGGTTCAGTTCCTGAACACACAGCGGCTTGATACAGTCTGGGCAACTATTAAAAAGCTCGGCTCTCCTTCGATAGGATATGATAATAGTACGATATAGTTCAACTACTATACTCTTTTGGCGTATGCGGCCCAGATCAGCTTTGATTGCAAGCCAGCACGAGACTCAGTGTTAGTCCTGAGCCATAAACCATACACTCCAGTCATATTAACTAGACTTTGTTCTGCTACAGGTACTCCAGCTCGTAAGTTCAATATAGGAATCTCAATAACCAATTTTCATCGACATTCTAAACGGTTCTGATATCAGGCCTCGTGGTCAACGTCGTATCAAGATTAGGGGTTTCGCTCAAGAAAACTCTAGAGTATAATTCAAGTAAGAGAAAAAGGTTGGGGGGAAAAAGCCGGTATCTTGTGCTGCTATGAAACATCGCTAATCTAATCATTTCAAGAGGCTGAATTAAAGCCACATCATTCGCTTCGGTGGTTTAACGAATTCCCTTGCATTCCCAGTCCCTCCGCAGAGAAAATTCCTTCCAATGCAAGGGGGAGGATTACCCTCCCTTGCTGCAAAACTCCACCAATCGTCATTACCCAGCCTTTCCACACTGCATGCTTTGACTTCCGGGAAGCAGTTTAAGCATGTATCGGAATCGCCTGCCGCTCGAACTTTGAGAAGTGGCCCAATCGGACGGTAGACTGCACATTCCCTGTGACAGGTAAGTCGTGCTGTATTGGCTGTCTCCAATACAATGCCATGGGGAACGGCCGGTCCGCTCCAGTCCAAAACCCTTCCCCACTGACAACACGTCGGCGATAATTGCTCGCTCGCGCTCCTTGGATCAAGCCTTCGACATCTCTCCGCTCTGTGGTTCGCTTGTCCCATTTTAATCGGAGGGAATTGAAGTCGTCGCTGACCAATATGGGCACATTGACTGAGACATTGGATGATTGTGATGAAGAGAGTAGTAACTTGTAGGTCTCCAGGGTGAGAAAAGGACTGTAGACAAGCGTCTCCTCATCCATCATTCGTCCAGCCTCACCCAGATCAGAGACGGATGGTGTGTTTAAGACGGCGATGCCAAGGCTTTCTAGAAAAGTCTCATCTGCTGCTGTAAATGTTGGGTCCTGGGCATAAATTTGCAGTATGTTCTTGTCGCCCAATGGTAACGTTAGGTGAGATGCAATGGCTGTAAGCACGACCAACTGTTTAATGCGACGCTGCTGATCCTTGGCATCGAATAAGCTCCCCAGGCCTAGAGAGACAACCTTGGTGATGCGCGGTCGGTTTTTTGTTTGCAGCATTTCTGCGATGGTATTTGCCAGGGCGGATTGGTTGTAGGTGTCCATCGCATCTTCGTAAAGTCTGGAAAGCTGCTGGAGCTGTTTTCCGGATGACCCGTTGCTTTTCCTTGAGCCTGGCGACTTTTTGCTTGGTGCGTATTGGTGCTTATCGCCCTCAGCGATCTGGGTCTTCTTTGAGTGGCGCATCTTTATCGTGAATCTAGGTACAATGTTTTGTTCCACTAGTGTTTCTAATAGTATAAAGACTGGACGTGGCTTAAAGTGTGAAGTTTGGCTCTTGGAGGTAAGATGTGCATGTGTTCATTTTTCTTGAAACAGGTGAGACTGATGCTATTTAACTTGACACAGGCATTCATCTTGTGAATTATTCACGGTGTAACATGCTTATCCCAAACGTTCATTGCGTGCTCGGTGTTCGGTCTTTGGATGCCCATGTCAGCAACGACTTTTGTAATCTCATCGCTCTCGCCAATGCCGGCCCGCATAAGCAAGTCCGAGATGGTTCAATTTCTAAGCCAACGGCCACTAGGCCTCTTTTGGCCAAGCGTTGCAAATCTCGCACGCTGACAAAAGCTTCAATGATGACAGTCGCCGGGGTTTTTGTCATGGAACCATATTTCATTGGCAGTTTAAACTACTTAAGGGGACATGAGCCTCATTGGACTCATTGCCTCGCGGTTTATTGATGACTTCGGTCCTGTATTGGCCTTGGGAAGAGGCTTTTGATTCTCGATAAGCCGGGTAAATCGCAACAGTCCTCGACTCTAATCGATACTGCAGGTCTTTCACCCACCTGCATCTTGGCTTTTGCGACCATTGTTCGGTAAGTGACTCATGTCTTGTTCCATCCAGAGACAACCCCAATATCCTTCATGTAAAAGTGACTCACTCCCCCAATCCACCAGCCTCATTCATGCGAACCATCCAAATGTGCGCACCTCGGACATTCCAAAGTCCGAGATCACGGGCGTGCCCACACTTGCTTAGCAGGAAGCCTGCATTTCGATCCCCTAGATGCAGGTAAATCGCTTTATTGCATCAAGAGGTTCGACTTGCCTTACTCGGGTAGTTTCCAGCTTCATTTGATTTTGTAATTATGTTAATATGGCGCGAGAAGTCTTGGGGCCTGTTCATGCTGTAGTCTGTCCAAAACAGGTTTCATGTTACTTGGTCGCTTGGTAATAAAGCACTATTCGATTCCATATTTCAACAAGATAAACATCTATTTACAAGACCATCATCCCTCATAAACTAAAATGTTTAGCCAAAACGGTTTTCCGTCCACGGAACCTTCATCCCCATAAACGACGTCCGCGACGACTTCCGGCGTTCTTCCTGATCAGGCTGTGCGTAGTTCGCAGGCCCAGGCGCATAGGCTACGAATCCTGGTTCAGGCGAAGCATGACCCGGCTGCGTGTAGCTCTCCGGCGACGACAGCGAAGGGCGGGCTTCCTGCTGTGCTTGCGGCTGCAGCGGCTGGTAGGCCTGGAACATGTTGGCTAAGCCCTCAGGTGGACTCGAGTGTCGCACATCACCTCCAGATCCGTTGGGCTGGTATGGTTTGTACAGAAGAGGTTTGGCGCCCGAGATGGGTTTTCTTCTGATAGGACCTGAGGGCTGTCCGCCTGTCGGTGTAGCCAACTCAGACTGACGTCTAAACAGTGCCTCGGGCGAGAAATCAAGTATTTCATGAGCAGGGCTGTATAGGTCATGGACTGAGGTGGCGGAGGGTCCAGATGGTGTGATAGAAGGCCTGCTTATCGGTTCTTGGACTATGACGCCGTGACTGGGAGCATTTTGATGGTCATCCACGACGATCTTTCCGGGATGGTAAGCCACTATTTCGGGGTTGACCACATCGTCCTCAGTTTCTGGTGGAACCGGCCCATAAATAGAGCTTCCTCTACTCTCATCGTGCGCTGGTGCTGCTGGTACTACTGGCGATGTAGGTACCGCTGGTACTACTGGGGTATCGTAGTTGAGTTCCTGCTTCTTGCTCTGCACACTCCTGACCACTGCAGTGACAGAGATATCACCAGATTCCATGGCAGCCCTCATAGCATCCATGATGGCGGAGACATGGTCAACCAGCATCTTCACACACACAGGTTTGTCTGCATCAAGGGCCTTCTGCAATGCATTCATTCCCGCGCCATTCTTGATCAAAACATCTGCACCGCGGTCGACCAGAAGCTGGACCGACTCACTATCCCCGCTCCATGCTGTCACGATCAGCGCTGTGTCTCCTTCGTTGTCAATGTGGTTAATGTCAGCACCGGCATCAAGAATAAGACGGATAGAATCTGTTGGGAGATACACAGCCGCGTAGGTAAGAGGAGTCGACATGTATTGTCCTCCTACAACGGTCACATCAGCCTTGGCTTCAAGGAGTCTCTTGAAGATGGCCTCTTCGCCTTTGCTTGCTGCAGCGATGATGGGATGAGTGAACTCGCCTCCTCCAAGATTGGGATCAGCCCCGTGCTCGAGCAGGATATCGACGATGTCACTCTGGCCGGATTCAACGGCTGCCTGCAGTGCCGTTCCTTGCGGCATGTTGCTGTGGCTCGTGCATGCGTTGACGTTGGCTCCCCGTTCCAAGAGAAGGTTCACTACTTCAACGTGTCCCTGTTCAGCGGCGTATTGAAGAGCCCATCCATCGGCGGAGTCAATATCGGCGCCGGCGTCGAGTAGCATCTTGACAATGTCGATGGTACCGTCATAGGCTGCTGCTGTCAGGGCGTTTCCGTATCTATTCAGTTTGTTAGATCATTACATCCCTACCCATCTTCTGGCAAAAAAGGAACTTACTCTTCACCAGTTGCGTTGGCGCTGGCTCCGTATCTCAAGAGGAGCTCGATCGTTCTAATACTCTCACGGTCCGTGGCTTCGTAAAGGGACTCGTCCAGCGCCTCTGGCGAGATATTTCCCTGTGTATACTCCCACATTGCTTCCAGTATGCGTATCACGTTATCGTCCTCCTCTTCTTGCGCAGTATGTAGAAATGACTTGTTGCAGTTCAGATCAGGACAATTGTCAAGGATCAACGAGACAATTTCCCAATGGCCTTCATAGGATGCTTCCTCCAAAGCCTCTTGTTTGGCCTTCTGAGTGTGTTCAAAATCATGGAAGAGCCGTGTGAATGCTTCCAGTCGACCGAAGGCTGCGGCTTTGATAAGTGCAATGTCGAATTCCGCAGGAGGTAGTTTGTCCGAGTATTCCTTGATGAGGAACTCGAAAACTGTCAGGTCAGCTCTCATAGCTGCCAATGCTAGAGGGGACGTGATAACTTCCTCATCTTCATCCTCATCCTCATCTTCGTCATCATCATCGTCGTCGTCATCGCCATCATCTTCATGGTCTTCGCTACCATCTTCTCCTTCATCTTCGTTGTCGCCCTTGTCCTTCTTTCCCTCATCTTCGCCATCTTGCTCGTCTTCGTCTTCCTCCAGGCTAACGAGGGAGACATTGTGAGTAACCAAAAGCTTCACAGCATCGCAATTGCCGGACTGAATGGCCGCGCAAATCACACCACCGTAGGTGCCGCAGCTGGCATTCGGATTCGCGCCTCGTTGCAAAAGCCTAGCCATGACCTTTACATCACCCTCTGCCGCTGCTCTGTGCAGTGGAGTCATCAGGTCGTCCTCAATGCCTTCATCAATGCGGGAACCCCTGTCAAGCAATTCCTCGACGATGTCGGCTTTGCCAAAAGCTGCAGCGTAGTGGAGCTGGAGAATGCATCTAATGAGCCTCTGTCGTGTCAAGTGCGCAGGCGGTGATGATTACTTACCGGTGTAGAAAAGTCAGAGTCGAGCGTAAACTTATCGTCATCATAACCATTATCCATAAGAGCCGAGACAAGTTGTCTAAATCCAATCGCAGCAGCGATATGAAGTCCGGTGAGCTGGGAGCGTTCATAGTATTTGAAGGAGTCGGTAAGACGATTGTGCTCTGTGAGCCAGCGGCGTCGAACGATGGAATCTTTCTCCCAGAACTTTTCTTCCAAGCTGAGGGCTTCGGCGATGTCAACGGTAGCTTGGCTAGCGTGGGGAAGCCAATGCTTCACCGCATATGCCTGAGCTATGTTTTTAAGGTATGCCGCTTCGGGGTCCTCATCGTCCTCTTCCTCACCGTCCTCTTTCTCTTCCTCTTCTTCCTCTCCCTTGTTACTTAACTCCTCAGATGAGACAGAACCGGCGTCATTGTCATCATCTTCGTCTTCTGACGGGCTGCTCTTGCTTTCCTGCTCGTCATTAGCTTCTTCTTCCTCAGCGATATTCTCTTCTACTGCATCGGTATTCTCCCCCGCATCATCTTCTTGCTGATCGGGATCTTCCATGACTGGGAAGTCAAACATCTCAAGAATGTGACTGAAGGAGCGGAATCCCAGAATACCGTGCTGTAGTTTGATATCTTCGCCTGTGAGACCCAGCAACATGTGAGCATTTTCGAGAAGATGTGTTTTCACCACTGCCTCGGCAAAACAAACAGTTGGCTCTGGAGTGGCGTCGTTGTCTTTTAGTACGATCAGTGGCCTGCACTTCAAGATAAGATCGTGCAACTCTGACTCCTGCTCAGGAGTAGGAGCATCAAGCCCAGCAAGAAGACGAAGCTCCTTCTCGGTGGGATCCTGGTAGGTGAGAACCAAGACACGCAGCATTTCCTTGATCTCGCCAGTCTTGGCTCGGTTGTTCTCGAACACAGACTGCCATGCGGCGTTAAGCAGCGCATCTAGCTCTTGCGGGACCACTTCGAGAAGACGACGAACTTGAAGATCATTCTCGTGTCGGGGAAGCTCCTCGAGATGATCACAGGTAATGTCAATCCACTGCGTGTTCTGGGCGCGCTTGCCGATCACACTGCTAGCGAAATACGCCAGAGCTCTGCTGTAATTCTTATGAGCTTTTAGTTCCTGGACCTTGGCCTGCGCATGCTTGCGTAGCTCCAGCTGGACTTGGTCGCCGTACTTGTCATCCTCGAGATCGACCAGACGAACCGACGGCTTTCTCAGGGCTTGGTCAATATCCCAAGACTGACCGCTGGTAAACATCCATCGCACCAATGAGCGCCTTCCGCTGCCATCATGCTCAACTTCTGAGCTGAGATGACTTAAGAGGGTGGTTGTAGAAACAGAATCTTGTGAGAGAGCCTCGAGATTGTTAATAACAAAGTACACCCTCGTTCCAACAAAAACGTCATCAGCGAGGATGTCCTGGAGAACCTGCCACAAGTTCTCGACTGTCAGCAGAGGCTGAGTCTCTCGACCTTTCTTCTTGAGGAGGAAGTTGGTGTGCACCGCTGCTAGGTTCTCCTTTTCGATAAGCTGATGGATTAGAGACTTCAACAGTCCCTCAGCTGTGCAATAGTCTGGAGCTTTATCGCAAAAGAAGTAGACAAGATAGACGCGCAATGAGGTTTGTAATGGCTTGTCTCTTGTGTCGTCCTCAGGTTCTTCGTCGTCTTTCGTCCATTTTTCGATCTCCCCAATTGCAGAAAGAGCCGCACTGGTTTTGCCGCGTCCATCACGACCACGGACCCAAAGACAATCTTCCTTCTTAACAAGAGAAGTGTCCTGATTCTTGTCAGGCGGCGCCAACCAACCCAGAAACTCGGGCTCTTTTGCGAACCATGTTGAAGTGGTAGTATTCTCCTTGATGCTGTCTCTCTGTTTCTGCGGCTGTGCACCCTCGAAGGTTCTCCGAGCCTTGGCCAATGATTCCTGGTCGATATCACGTGTTGCCTTGTGTCGCTGCTTGACTCTGAGGTGTGATCCGTTGATAAGTCGTTTCAAAGGACCTCGCACCAATGTGTATCGTTCATCTTTTGAGCTGTTGAACTTGACCAAGTCCCGATGGTTGGCAGCCAAACCCATTGACTCCATTACACCATCCAGGTTAGCTGACTCTCGAGTGACGAATTCCGCATACTTTTTGGGGAGTGGTATGTTCAGAGATGATAAGAACTGGGGCATGCCAGACAGGTCTTTGATGGTTGTAGGGTGCGTTTCCCAAAATCCATACAACTCTATGTTGGGGTTCGTTGTTTTGACAGCTAGTCGAATGAATTCCTTCCTGAGCTCGTTGAGACCTTCGTCATCAGGCCTCATCAACTCGAGGAGCTTGGAAGCTGTTGCACTGCCGAGCCTCTCTCCGACTGAGGAAAGCATGCAAGCCAGCGAAGCGGCTTCAGCACCATGGAATGGAGTTCCAAAGAACGCGCAGCCAGCTATATCCTCGAACATACCAGGGAAAAGGTCTCGTCGAGTTGCAGCAATACAGATGGCCTAAGTCTGTAAGAAAAGCTTCAGTCAAACAAGCGAGATAGGTTCGTACCTTTGCAATGACAAGTCCACCCATCGAATGTCCGATGAATGTAATGGGTCTTGGAAATGTCGAATTCTGAGCTTATTGTCAGCTTCGTTCTTTTTTCTTTCTTTTTCTTCCTTTTCATTAACCAGAGACTATCGAATGCGTACCTCTCTGGTTATCTTCAGGCCTTCAAGCAGAGTCTGTGCCAGGTTACTGAGAAACTGCTTCACCTTGATAGCGCCAGTCCATGAAGATTCTGAATGATAGAGAAGAATACGAGCATTGGGAAAATCGCAAGTGATACCCTCTTCGCTCGTCCAGTTGAAATCCGTGGTGGTCGATTTGAAACTCAACAGAGGATGTGCGCCTAAACCAGGCACGAAGACGATACTAGTTGCGCATTAACAAAGCTGGTACTCGAAGAATCGTGTCTTCAGGCGATGCTTACTCCATGTCCGTCTTCCTGGTCGAGTTCGGCTCGGGATAGAGCTGCTTCACTCCCTGCTCAACATTCTCATAGCCCTTCTTGGGTTTGACCGCAACCGCAGGGTTGGGGCCGCGTCGCGTGGGTGCTCGACGAAGCGACATTTTGGGTCGATTTACTTGAGAGTCTCCAAGCATTCGACGTTGATGCTGACAGCGTTCGGAGATGTGTGAGCGGCACGCGAGTCTCTTAATTTGAGGCCCACAGAGCAGTATCCACTAATACCAGAGCTGCGGTCAAGGATTACTCTAACCTTGCTTCATTTTCAGCCCCCACAGCTTGGCATGTCAGCAGACCTCTTTGCGCGTTATGCGCCTAACAACAGCTGCGAGAAGTAGGCCCAGGTATAACAGACAATCAGCTAATGTGGCATCGACCAGTGGCGTTGTTCCGCTCCGGTTGCTGCTTTTGGTCTGCATAATCTTGGCAACCCCCTTTTGCCTACACTGCCTCTCCCGCCAGGATGTCTACCCGGCTACCCAAGCCAGCCTTATGACCCTTGCTTCGTAATTGTAGGGGATTTAATTTCCACCTTTTTCTTTTTCCTTACGCGACCTTTTGTGGCTTTGTTTGAGGCAAAAAACAGTCACCATCGTTGGGCTATCTCTCTGTATCTATAACTTCCCGGGAAACTAAAAAGCCTGCGCCGCATTGTTTGAACATCAGATTTCACCATGGCTAGTCCTCCTCCGCCTTTTACTGCGCACCCCTTGCTAGGAAAGGATTTTCTCGCCGGCAGCTCCATGTTCGATGATTTCAACAGCCTCCTACCAGCAAGCAATCGTTTCAACGACGACGTCGTCGTCCCAACAACGGACCCCAACTTCCTGGAACGGGAGCTCTCAGTATCGCGCCTCAACGACGTGCAAGAATGGCTCTGGATGTGCGGTCGTCCGATGCCGCCTCGGCCGCTCCATCACCAGCGGCTTATCTCTCGCGACATCATCGTCAGCGAGCACGCTGAGCTCCATATGGTCTGGTGGAGGAATCGCATCTTCCTTAAGCCGATGCCCGCTTTCTTAATGGATCCCGATTTTTGGACAAGTAACATCGCCGACACGGCCCATCTTGACGCGACACAAGGGAATCTCGACGCCTCGGCGCGGGGGTTCCTTTTCTCATATGCTGCGCTCATCGCCTACAAGAGCGACTTTCGCATTGCAAAGGAGTTCGGACTACTCCCCGAGGAAGTGACTTGGGATGGCTGGAAAGCTTTTACCGCTCAGGTTCTAGAGAATCACCGCTACGATCGTGTAAATCCTCGATATTGGTACGGAGAGCTGCGATTGAGCAGACTCAACAAGATCTACGCCTTTCGCAAGGGATTTTTACTACGCGGCTACTCAAGAGTTGCATCACACACTGTCTACGGAGACCTCATTCGCGACAACTTTTCCGTGCTAGCAGGTATCCTCGGTTACGTCGTGATCGCGCTCACAGCGATGCAAGTAGGCCTGGGTGTTGAGCGCTTGGTCGACAACCAGGTGTTTCAAGACGTGAGCTATGGGCTTACGGTATTCACTTTAATTGTGCCGCTCATCGGCGCTTTACTCATCTTTTTGTTTGTTTTTATAATGATTGTCAGTAATTGGAAGGTCACCAAGACATTTGAGACTAGGCGTTTGAAGAAGATGAAAGTAAAACTTCTGCAGCGATAGAACAGATAATTTACCAGTACGCGATAAATGTGAGATTGTTGGTTAGTGAAAGATGCTTGCTAGATATGAAGCACCAAAAAAGAAACAGTGGGCTGTTCCATCAGCAAAAGATAAAATCAACATATTTTCTTGGCCCATGTGAGGAAGGGAAATATTATAATTTGTATGATCACGCTGGGGATCGAACCCAGAATCTTCTGATTCGTAGTCAGACGCCTTGCCATTGGGCCACGCGACCTATTTGTTGGAGTCGTGGTCTCAAATTTGACGCTACATTCCTCACGCTGGGATCAGCTTGCGCTGACGACTGCACATTCCTTGGTAAGTATTCTGTAAATCGACGGTCAAAGAGATTCCAGATGTTTTGTGGCTTTTGTACATTGTTCTAGCAATTTTTGCGCCCAAAATCATTTTTGTTTCGAGCCCTGCCGAAGTGTAAGCAGAAATCTGTCCGCGCAAAACGTTCAAATGATTTATAGAATGTTCCGATGAGAAGCTAAAAAGGTTAAAGAAATATTGACGGTTTTCTATCTATCGTAAATGGAGGATATCTGGTACCATACACTATCTTAAACCCCACTGGCCACGAAATCGACGTGTTACTGCTGAATCGTAGGGTAGGTTACGCCGGCGACGGAGTAACCCTGTTGCATGCCCTCAATCAAAGGTGGGGTCGATACTGATCCCTGTTTTTCCCCACAGCAAGTGTCAACACCAAAACAAGACCATTAATACAAGACCATCAAGAGCGACGTGAAAAGCTGGCCCATCAACGTCTCGTTTCGTACGTTATTCTCTCCAAAATCCCATCGAACGCGATCGCCAGCGGTTTCTAAACACAATTCCTGACGCGCACTTTGTGGGCAACTCTTTAAAGTTACCACCATGCCTGAACAACAACCCAGCCAGTCGGCCAACAAGCAGGGCTCGAGCAGCGCTCAAAACAAGCCCCCAACTCGCTACAGAGTTATCAAAGACGGATGGGGTTCCCGTCCCAACTTCCAGGCCAGCTACGGTCTCAAAAGCATGTCATTGAACAGCTCACCCCCACCTGGTTTCACACTACTAACAGGACTGCAGTGGATCCCGACGGCATCGAGGAGGGGAATGCGATTCTCGACGCCTTCATCGAACATGATCGAGAACAAAAGGAAGCGGAAAAGATCCAGTAGTGGGATGATATTGGGGAATTCTTGCTGTCGTATGTCGATGAGGACAATAGTGAGGTGACGGATCAGTGACGCTGATTGCACAATATTTACTACACTACGCACATCAGCATTTTGCGGTCGATTATCCAGTTAATTTCGTCCTCTTCCACGAACAATAAGAAACCATCTTTTTCTCCCCAATCCGAGTTTAGTTGCGGTTTTTCTATACGCCGTTACCTGGTTGCTACCGAGGCGTCGAAGCAGGGAGGAGTAGTGTTCTCTCAATTCCGAAAGTCTATATATCACTCAGTACACAGATAAAAGATTGATCTACGCGATATTGCTGTTGTCAGATTCCTCGCCCATCCGGATCTTCTCTTGTATGATGAAAGCCTCTTGCTCCCTTGCACTCTTCTCCAAATCAAGGAACGACCAGATGCCAATGGCGCTGACCAAGCTCGGTGCAAACAAAAAGTAAAAAGGGGCGCTATTGTTCTTGCCACCTGGAGCAGCATCGATAATAGCACTGCTGATGAAAGGTCCTATAAAACTGGACGACTTGCCGATGAGGTTGAACAGGGAGAAGAACAAAAACTCGTGCCCTCTGGGTTAAGACCGACGATGTACAGGCCTCTCGCTGTTTTCCATTTGCTGAGGTCATGGACGACCAACCAGGCGAAACCGATTCCGTAGGCGATGATGGCCAGCGAAATGCAAGAGTCCAGTATCTGCGGGTGCCGCTTGAGAAAGCAAATTCTGGAAGGCAGTCGGTCCAAAATTGAACAAGGCGAGTCCATTGGCACCGATGTAGTAGGCGTACCAACTCCAAATCTCCTTTGAGGTTTCGGGCATGTGTCACCCTCTGCGAGCGTGGGGACGACAATGCCTGCACTGACTTCCTGTTTGGCTGGCCCATCACCCAGATCCCTGGACGGTCTTGGCTCTGCAGTCGATTGGTAAGCCATTGTGTGAAGATTTGTTTTTTGTTTGTAAAGAGGAGAAAACAAGGACTCGCTATGGAGAGAATATGATTTGCATTTGGAGCCGAGGATTCTTATCTTATTTCTAATCGCCTATATTACCCGTCCGACGCCAAGGGAGACTGCCGGTTTGATATCTTGGCATTTTAGGACCCTGAACTAAGGAATTTCACCTCGATATTGAACTTCAACTATACTTTCTCAGTCTCTATAATTCCAAGCTCAATACTTGTCTTTCCCATATCCTCCTCAAGAACTCGTTGGGGCATTTTATATGCCCGGAACTTTCTCGCTGGGAGTTTCTCGTTGAACTGCGTAGGGGATCCGGTCAGTTACTTCCTCGATGATATCAACAACCCAACTCCTTACCATTGCATCGATTTCTTCCAAAGTGCGTCCTTTAACCTCGGGCAAGTAGAAATAAACCCAAACAACGCAGATCATGCATGAAGGAAACCAGATGTAGCCGTATCTGGGGCCCCAGTTCAATGCGCTTGGGTTGATGAAGTACGGGGCCGTGAAGGTGATGAGCCAAGCGCCAAGAAACCCGGCAGCTGCAGCGAGGCCAAAGGTATAGCTCCGGAGGCGTTGCGACGGAATCTCTCCGGCGACCAGCCAGGAATACGGGGCAATCATTCCCTGAGAAGCAATGGTCAGCAGTGATAGTATGTGGCGTAATCATCAGGGATTCTTACGTTGTAGGCCACCATGTACAAACATGAAAGTCCAACCAGTACTTTGCCGGTGACTATTTCACCTGGACTTTTGTCATATACAACTGCGATAATCAGTTGGAAGAAACCCGCGATAACGAGACCACAAAGCAGAAGAACCCGTCGCCGTCCGTATCTCACAACGATAAAAGCGTTGAGAATGGTGGCAAGCATGCCCGCTGTGCTAAGAACATTGCTCATTGCAAACGGATCTTGCACTTTCGCCATAGCAAAGAAGTAGGCTTTGAAAGCTGCACAAAAGGTCAGCACTGTGAGGTCGAATACGTAAGTCGGCACTTACCAATGATGAACATCGAGCCTGAAGCAGCTTGGAGCAAAATCGCACACACCGACACTCCCGTACGTCGTCTGTCGATTGGATTGCGAAACATATCCAGCATCCCGACACTACTGGCTAGAGCCCTTTCCTTGTCGATGGCCTGTCGAATCTCCGCCAATTCACCATTAACGTCCGCATCCGCTGGCCTCAGCCATTTCAGCGACTTGAGACCTTCGTCATAGCGGCCTTGAAGGATGAGCCATCGTGGTGACTCAGGAACAAACCATAAAGCGAGGAAGATAATTATAGGCACCACATAGATAACTCCAAGAGGGATGAGATAAGCTGAGCGGTCGGGCCGCTTGGCTGTGGTCCAGTCGATGATCGTGCCGATTAATGTACCCTAGTTACAGAAGTCAGCCACAATACCCAGTCTACTCTGACTTGGATCGATTGGACTAACAAAAGTCGTGCATAGGTGGAAGGCAGTTAAGAAGAGACCGCGGTACTTGGCCGGACTACTTTCTTGAATGTAGAGTTGCGAAAAGGTCATGAAGTATCCGTTGGCTAGACCGATGAGAAGACGACCAGCATACAGGGGTCCAATATTGGTCGTGGTCATCATGATGATATTTGAGACAGCACAGAGCATGCAGGCCAGCCGAAGGCACATCTTTCTTCCAACCTTCGTAGCGACGAAACCCGCGAGACTAGAGCTTATGAAGGCACCCAAAGTCATCAGAGACGAGATAAGTTGCTGTCGAGTGGTTGAGATATTCCATCCGAGGGCGTTTTCTGGGTCCTGGTAGCCATATATCTGGGGAAGATGGCCAGTTAGTATGAAGTTTTGCCGTCAGATCTCAGGATTTCGCATACTTGCCTTGAGGAACCCGGGCATGGCTTGGAGTCCGCCGATGAGTCCAAAGTCAAGTCCATATTGAAACGAAGAAAGAACGATAATGCCACATGCAACGAAGCATCGCCAATGGGCGCGAATAGTATCCTCCGATGGGTCTGCCATAGTTTCGCAGGAAGGTAAATTGAAATCTCGAGCTTAGAGTAACTGAGATTGGCCACATGAGCTTTCCAAAATATCGTGTTTGCAGTCTTATTTCATATCCAAACTGAGTCAGGAGCCTGCCACGGCCGTTCAGCTCCGTAACAGGATGTAAATTGCCTAGATCACTTACCACTAGTGGTATAGACGAGGATTCATGCTTAACCGATGTGCGGGGTACATGGGAGGGGTCACAGTGGGAGTAGACGATCAAAGTGTTGGTTGCATCTCCAGTGGATCAGATTGATGAACAAAGAAGACTTATCTCCGTGAAACATCGGCGTGTTTCCGAAGCGAGAGAGAAGTGGTCCCATTCATAGCTCTATAAAAGCAAGATGAGGAGAATAACATCTTGAAGGAAAGACCAAGTCTGACAACACGGGTGTCATCAGTTCAAGCGAAGCACCAACCCTCAGTGGCCGATCGGCGGTTCGCCAAATAGGGAAACATCGTTATCTACTGCAGGATGTCGACGAATTACCGGACCGAGTGCCGCGAATATGTTTGCTGCTGATCCTTGCTTCATAGATTGCTTCGGGATGTCTTACCAAGCAATTACTGTTGGGTCATGCTTTTCTGTGACCAATGAAGGCAGAATGATATTCCTTTACTTGCAGGACGCCTGGTGGTATGTGCGGGTCCTATGCAGGTGTGCGATAGGAAGAGTGTGAGCTCCATCCATGCGGTTATTATCAGAGCATGACCAACTCATTTGTTGGCTGTAGAAGGATGCCAGTTGCATATTTGATGCATGCGGGGAATGGTCCGGGGAAAACTACCTCGGCGTTACCAGGGTATCAATACCCGAGCTACATAGATGAGCACATGGCTATGTGCTTCAGGTTCCTACCAATACCCTGTGATGTTTCTACGTCGTCCGCTAATTCAATAAATTTCCAATCATGCCACTGAGAAAGTCAGGTATCAAAGTCATCATCGTCGGTGCTGGGTTTGGTGGCTTGACAGCCGCCATCGAGTGCCACCGCCAAGGCCACGATGTCGAAATTTACGAGTCATTCCCTAAGCTCAAGGTTCTTGGGGATATCATTTCGTTTGGTGGTAATGCGGGTAGAATCTTCCATCGGTGGTCCAATGGAGAGATTGTTGCCAGACTGCGCCCTCTCTGTATCAACTTACAAGATTATGGCTTCAAGATTCACAAATGGGACACCGGTGAAGTGGTCTATCATCAGGAACGGCCACCTCCCAACCCTGAAGCTCCGATCTTGAACGGCCATAGAGGTGAGCTACATGAGGTCATCTTCAACTATGCATGTAACGAGCTCGGAATTCCAATCCACCTCGGCCAGCGAGTGTCGCAATATTTCGAGGACGATACGACCGCTGGAATTATACTGAAGAGTGGAGAGAAGGTATTTGCCCTATACCAACCACAACATGTATGCCTCGTTGACAGCTGATCTAGATTGCTGGCGACGTTGTAATTGGGGCCGATGGTGTTAGGTCTAAAGCAAGAGAACTTGTACTAGGTTATGTCGATAACCCCAAGAGTAGTGGATACGCTGTTTGGAGGGCATGGTACGTCCTGATGGGGATGGAAACTTGAGCTTGGCTAAGAATGGCAGGTTCTCAAACAAAGACATGATTGCAGATCCTTGTACTAAAGAGTTCTGCGAGAATGGCGATACCTTCAACGGTTGGATCGGACCAGACGTTCATTTCTTGTTCTCAACCCTGAAAGGCGGCAGAGATTGCTGCTGGGTACTAACCCACAGAGATGACCATGACATCGACGAGTCGTGGTCTTTCCCTGGTAAGATCGAAGAGGTACTGAGTGTTCTTAAGGACTGGGATCCTACCTGCCGGGCAATCGTCGAGAAGACCCCCTCTGTCGTCGATTGGAAGCTAGTTTACCGTGACCCTTTGCCCACTTGGATTAGCCAAAAAGGCCGCATTGTGCTACTCGGGGACGCTGCTCATCCTTTCCTGCCGACAAGTGCTCAAGGCGCAACCCAGGCTATGGAAGATGGCGTGACTATTGCCGTGTGCTTGAAGCGAGCAGGCAAAAGTAACATACCTGGAGCTCTGAGAGCCCATCAAGATCTGAGGTAAGAATGCTCAGCTTCTCTCATATAGGACTCGACGAGTCTAACGTTGTGCTTAGATACGAACGTGTGAAAGCGGTGCAGAAGACGGGAAAGTCTACTAGAGATCTCTGGCATAACACGGACTGGGATAAGGTCAAGGAAGATCCTAGCAGAATTGCATTTCCGAGGGAGGATTGGATTCATCAATTCGACGCTGAAAGATATGCCGAGGAGAAATTTGACAGTATCTTTGATGGAGCTGATGATTATGATGGGGTCAGAAAGAGTGTATTAGACCACGAGGGCCCGGGCATAACTAGAGTAGCTACCTAAATATACTGATAGTCTCATAATGACTACGCTTTGTCTTTGCCCATAAAATCAAAGACCGCTTGTAATAACCATACTAAGCGAGCATTCCTCACCACGCCGTAAACATGTCCCAGATCGACTCCCCCTCGCCTACGAGCATTGAGTATGACACTTGGGCAAGTTGTCGAGCCTTTTGGTACAGCTCCGGGTTGTGTTCATAGTAGGCCCATGTCAATTGAAGAAAAAGCCAGGGAACAAAGTGTTCTGCCACACCCCAGTGCCTCACGTCCAAGTGGGGCAGGCTATCGCCCGGCAAACTCGCGATAATGATGAAGCCCAATGCCTCAAGCGCTTTGATAACCATTTTGCCAGCATCTGCCGGTTTGTTATCAATCCCATAGCGCCTAGCAAGAGCTGCGCAGGTATCTGCGAGTTCTAGCCGGACTTTCTTGGCAGCTTTTCCGTGGTAACTTTTCTCCACGCCCCTCAATAGTCGATTGACTTTGGCGGTATCGAATGAACTCAAGTCACGAACTTGATTGAGCAAGTCTTTGTAGAAATCCTCTCGTCGTGTCAGTGCGGTTTGGGAGGCCTTGCTTCTATCCATACACATCTCACAGTCGCAAACAAACCCCCACGGTAGGAGCCTCTTCTGGACCTCCCGGTACGGCTCCAGAGCGACGGTAGGGTGGTAAAAGAACAGAAGCTCAGTACCAGCGGGGATATCCTGTGTGGCACGAATAATCTGCATGTCGCCAATGAATGAACGTCGACAATTCCCGACGCATGAGTGGTTGATTCGAGAAGCGAGAAGCCAGATTCCCGAAGTCAAAAAGAGTGTCTCTTTTATGTCAACGACATCTTTCGGGTCTTTCTGAAGCTTTTTGGCAGTAGAGATCGTGTCGTAGAAGAATTCCCGAGTGGTTCTTGGGGAACCGAATGCATTCAGCGAGATAATCTTCTCTACCAGGAAGCTATATTCTGTTAGCTCACGCTGCATGGTGTAGAGGCGCAACCTACGCATCAACAACAGGAATCCCGTCGCACTCAGTGACAGACACCTTCTCGTGATCGCCGTGCGAAAGCTCCTGGAATAAGGGGATAGATTGCGGGTCGTGGTACAGCTTCTGGATGATCTGCGGCAACAAATGCGCACAGCCACCAGCCGTCATCTTCTTGGTGAACAAATTCATCGAGACACGGGCATTGGTCCCGGGATTATTTTCGTCAATGAAACAGTACGCAAACGCTTTCTCGCAAAGAAGTAAGTCTCCCGCTGACACGTCTCTCGTAGTAAATAGCCCATTTCCACGGCTAGGGGACTTGCGGATCTCAACAGGGCTGGAGAACGTGGCACAGTCGATCAAGGGAGGAGTCGCCTTTGCCTGTTCGTACATCCTTTTGAAGTAATACCCACCTGTCTTCTGCTCATAAAGTCTTGTCTGGACATGCTGTAGCTCCGGCTCAGCGGCTTTGTTGTCGGGAAATGTTTCTCCAAGGGCCTGAAACTTCTTCTCACACTCTTCGAAGCTACCGAGCTGGTAAAGCGCTTGAGCTTGTCGATACAGAGCCTTTTCGGTCGTGGGGTCATGGACTCGAGTCGCATCCCGCAATGCTTTAGCGGGCCGATCGAGCTTGAGGTTAGTTAGTGAGCGGTGAAGATAGGCAAGCTGCTTATCTTCAGGCGTCTGTGCAGTCTCGATAGCCCAAGAGTAGCTATCGTTATGTCAGCGATACATGAAAGCAGTGGGGTAGAGACCAGCCGCAAATACTTACAAACGAAGGGCTTCTGCCCATGCCTGTTTGGCAAAACAAGTGTTGCCTAGCTCTGTATAACCCTGACTAGAGTGGTGGATTCGGTTCCTGTTGTTTCTCCACTGTTCCGGTATTCGCTGGTCATCTTCACTTAGCCAGATGATGTCGCTGGGATGGTCAACTCTCAATGAATAAGGACCATCCACGGACTGCTTGAAGAATGGCTCTTTGATGATGCAGACACCGTATTGAAGAATAGTTTCAGCACAAGGTACTAGTTCCTCTTCAGGTTGCTGATGAATCTGAAGCAAAATGGCCGTTTCTTCTTTGTCTTCAACGATAATATTAACCGCGTCGGTACGGTCGGGGGGTGTAAGCACTCGAAGCAGTACTTTTCTACCACGGTGATGAGTCTCGAGTCTCATTTGAGAAATCAGGATATGCTCCAAGTCTTGTGTGGGGAGGATGCATGGCGAATACGATTCAGGAATCTGAGTGATAATGGTGCCGGCGTTTGGGTTGGGCGTTTGGGACGAGAGGCTACGTTTTGCCAAAAACACCCTCATGAATATCTGGACGATTATTGCGGCTGGCAGGTGATCGTAAACAAATTGTCCCTTTCTCCGCGTTGCTTCAATCGTGAATGCCTCGATCTGTCTCAGTTTGGCAAGGAGACGGACATCGTTCGACACGTCTATGATGTCCATTTTGGCGTTGCTCAGTTGACAGCAGTTAAGGTATTGCGTTGAGAGGATGGGTGATAAGGCTCGTGGCCCGAAGGAGACAAAGAGTTGTACTTATTTCAAGGCCTGTTTATCACAGAAAACACAGATGCCAAACTGCTTGTTATTTGTCGTCCAGCGATGGAAGCCTCGGATAGTTTAAGTGTATTGGGGTGTGGTGAATGAGGACGGATAGGGTGCTGCAGGTTTCAGTCGATGCTCAGCACGATTGCCTCATGTTTGTGTTACCTTCACTCCGATGCCTCGGTAGGACAAACAGATACTGCTCCAGTGGCCTATCACGACCGCTTCTTCCAGATCTGTCTTCAGCGCCAAGAAAACGATACGACAGTAACTGATGAATGACAGAAAAAAAAAGATAAATGGATGAAAGTTGGATGATTTCTGCCAGGGCGTGAACCAAGAGTTTTAAATGGAACCCGTAGGTTTGTCCCCTTTGAAGGGGGGGTAGGTAGAACCGAGGATCTTCACTGCTCAGAAAGTTGTCCTACCTAATGGTTGGATCCTTCCTCTGAAGTATGGATTTGTCAAGGCATAAATTGTGGCTTGTTGGGAAGGAATGAATTTGACGAAGTGGAGGATATCCTGCTGGCAAACAGCTTTTAGCAAGTGTTCTGAGCTTCGCTAGATATTCTCATCACGGTATCCTTCATCTGTTCGATTAGACGGTCGATCCGGTCTGGCCTACCTCAGGAGCACCAACCAAGATAGGTATACCAATGCTTTGAGTGCGGAAATTTCCAGATCGTGGGCTTTTATTCCAATTTCTACGCCCTCTATAGTCTGGCGAAGTCTAATGCAGCAACTCCAACCCCCTATTCCTCTCCTCCAAGAAGGTGCGCTTGTATCATCAAGCTCTAATACTTGGTTGCTCCGTAAGCGTAGCCCCCATCACTATCCTCGTCCTGCTGGCAAGAAGCGCAAACATGAGTATCGATCTTCCTTTCCTCGGGCTTCTGCCCCTTGCACTTTTTGTTGTTCTCGACTTCCTTGCACTTCTTGATGATAGCTTGGTCGTCAAAGATCTTGGTTTCGTTACACTCAGTGCACTTGAGGCCAAAAAGGACGTTATGACACATGATCAGTGAAGTAGAAGTTTGGTAGCTTTTTCTTTGGTGGCGATGTAGTTGTTTTCTGCGTGTGGATGATGTTGCTGTAGTCTTGCGTGATTGCGTCGAATAGTGTGCAAGATGTTGGGAGGTTCTCTGCCCATAGTTATAAAACTTTGATGGAACTTGGTCTTCGTGATGCACTCACCGTTTCGGCACTGACACCAAGTGATAAAAATACTATTGTAAGTTATTAAATGGATTCACAGACAACTTAGATGCTTGTTTTGCAGCTGATGACGTAGCCAATGAAGCCCAAATGCTTCACTTCTCACCTTGGAACAACGGGCTAGTTTGACCCATTCACAGTCTCTTTACGTTGGTAATCGTTTCAATCTTGTCACTTCGTGACTGCTGTCTATCGTGGAGTCGCTGATTGGGCCTTGTCTATCTTCCCGTGGTGAATTATTCTACTACAGTATAGCTTCACTAAGACTAGGCATCTCAGATTCGTGACACTGGTGACATCTTACGCCAAGACTTTATGTATGTTCAATAGCTTGCATCTGATGAACGAGCCCATATGTAAATCTTTTCAACTACCTCCCGTCTCCTTCTTGCTTGCTGTTTGTCCTTTTTTCTAGGCATTCGGCGCATACCTGAGGTTCGTATCCTGTTCTATATCTTCTCTTTTTACACTGTTTATTATCCTTCACGAGCTGACAATTTTCGATGCTTAGTTGCCTATCCTCATATTCGTCGCAGTCAGGATAATTGACGCCAAATGTGGTTACGTGGCACATATTGAGTGCTTTGAGTCCAGTAAGCTTATAGCTGCAGTATAGTTAGGATCGCATTGAGTTGGGTTTCTTGTGGTTGTTGTGGCAGAGTAGAGTTATAATTTGTTAGCGAAGATTCCGTATTATGGCATGAGAAGGTAACCTTCCTGGTCATATAGAAAGGTTGCAAATATATCTTACTGAACCACATACTCACAATCTGCTTGATTGAAAGGTCCATGTCGTATCTGAGTAACTTATATTTGGTAGAAATAATTCCTTGCTAATCATTGCCAAGGTTCATGCTGACCTCTGATCCAATATGCCGCAGTACTTCTTTACTGAATCACTTTCGGAAACACATTTTGCAGGCATGGAGGGCAGTAACCACATTGGATTTCATTCAGGGTTGGCAGAATTTAGATCAATATTTTGCACTGCCAAACCCTCGTAGGCTGTCCAATTTATACTGGTGAGTCCTTCTTCAGAAGACCGGCATCACTCTCTTCCCATGGGTGTGCCCTCTCAGCAGATCGAACCATCTCGACATGCTTAGGGCTTCTCGGTGTGATGCTGTAAGCATACTCAACAGGGTGGCTGATAAGTCCAGGTGTACCGTCGATCACGACATCAATTTCATTGCCCTCATCGTCAACCGCCTTCCGCATGTTAAACACCGCCAACAGTCGCGCAAGAGTCATGAAGATGCTGTCCTCTGCTAAGTATCGCCCGGGGCAGATACGACGTCCGTATCCGAAAGCATAGTCGCTGGGGTCGGGCTCATTGCGAGGCGCAATGTATCGCTCTGGCTCGAAGGCATCCGGGTTAGGGTAGACCTCAGAGTCGTGAAGCAGCCACCAGGTTGACGGGATGAGATAGGTGCCGTTGGGAATGCGGTAGCCCTTGTACTCAATCTCTTCTTCGGTGACGTGGGTCGTTGTTGTGGGTACGACAGGCATCCAGCGGAGTGCTTCCTTGGACAGGGCGTTGATGTAAGGCATGTGTTGTTGATCCTCAAAGGTAGGGAGTCTGTCCCCTCCAGTAACACGGTCAATCTCAGCTTGGGCCTTCTTCTGCACCTCAGGGAAAGAGATCATGGCAAGAACAAAGCTGCTAATAGTTGAGACAGTAGTATCGGCACCTCCACCGTACATGATGGTAGCGGTGGCCTTGACAGCGTCGATATCATACTTGGTAGGCTTTCCACTTCCATCTTCATTCTTGAACGACTTGCTCATGAGTGAGGACACGTAGGATGTTCGATTTGTTCCACTGTTCATTTGATCCATGACAAACTTGTAAGGAATGTTCAAGGCTTCGTCGGTAGTTTGTCTCCACTCCTTGGCAGTCTTCTTGAAAGAAGTACCCGGGAACCAGTCTGGGAGCTTGTTGAGGCTAGGGATGATATCGACAGCCCAAGAGAGAGGAACGAAAGCATAGGAGAAGTTGGTCATCATGGTCTCAATCAGGCTGACGAGAGGGTCGACCTTGTGGGGCTCGATGTTGTATCCGTAGATGATTCGCAGAATGATGGCGCTTGCTTCACTATTGAATGGGATCCATTAGCCCATGTCACTATGTAGTCAGGTTCGGGAAGTTCACGTCTTGATGTGCTTCTGTAAGTCCTCAGGTCGCTCAATGGTTCGAATGAGAAACCGAAGTGACTCCAGGTCCTGGGTGTCTCGAAACTCGGAACAGATCAACTTGGTACCCATCTGCTGGTGCACCAGCTTACGGAAATAACGAAACTTGTCACCGTAGGGGATGACAGGAAGCATCACGCCGAAGCCGCATAGCTCGCTGGCGAAGGGAGACCAAGGGCGGGAAGAGGTCTTGGTAGACTTCTTCTCCAATAGGTCGTGCATAGCATCTCGGTCGTTGAGGACGACGAGGGGCGTTCCAAGGACATTGAGGTGGCTGATGGGCCCGTAAAGTTCATTGTGCTTGGCCCAGTGCTTGTACTCTGCCGTTCCAGCGGGTGGTAGATCGAAGATGTTGCCAACAAGAGGAAGAGGTTTAGGCCCAGGTGGGAGAGGGAGGCCGCTTTGTTTCTTTGAAGGGAAAAGAACGTAATAGACGATGAGCGCGGCGAGTGCCACAGCTGGAACGAGGAGGAGGCCCATGATGACAGGACTATTCAGATGGTACAGCGAAACAACAAGACCGGACAGAAGAAACAATGTGAGGGGAACCTCTATATATGCGTAACTGCGGGCAGTGTGCCACACCCAATACCGTCAATGATTATTCTCGCATGCTGCGTAAGCTCCTGCAGTGCACTGCAGTGCAGTAAACAACTTTTGGTTGTGTCTCAAAGCTACTCTGTACACAGGCGTGGGTCAAACAGACATGACAGGGAAGAACCTTTGAAGAGAACCCTTCTCCAGCACGATACGAGTCAGTCAAGGGTTGCAGCGTCAACGGTACATTCGGACGGAGAGGATCCTCAATCTGGATGTGATGCATGGCCTCGTGCGTCTGTATTGTCAACTTAGGGCTACTAGAGAAGCACGAGCGCAAGACATGTCTGATTCTAGCTTCAACCGCAGCGAAGATAAGCCACCCGTAAAGCAAACCTGCAAGTCAGGGTCACATCCCCACGAGGCACCAACAGCCGAGAGGGAAGCGGGGATGGAGCATGTAAATCTGCGGCAATTCCCACAAAAGATCGCTGTAGATCTCCGCCAAAAAAAAGCTGAGACGTGACAGCACTAAATGCCGTGTGTGTGCGAAGGCCACGAATGGGGATGGACGCTTTTCTAGTCTGTAAAGAGGACCGTTGATAGCGAAACGGCTTCGCACCTCCACGTTCGGACCAGGGTTTCACACCAGAAATTTGACAAGGAACGGCCCGGGCTTCCTGCGACGATCACTTCTGCTTGCAGTGCCGAGAGTGAGATGCGGCTGCAGTCGGTGAGGCGAGCAGCATGGGGGTGATCATGATGCAGGCAGAGATCGCATGGAGGAATAGATTTGTGATAAGATCCCCCCCCCCCTGCGATGAAGAGCTAGGAAATCAATCGTAAGGAAATACATAAACAAACTATCGCAAGGCTTCTTTATCAAGACGCGAGTCAAGAAACGCGTCAGCCGGTGGAATACGCAATAAGCATAACCTCGACCGTTAAGCGCCGACGAGTCATGACTAGCTTCCACGTCCCCATCATTTTGAGTTCAAAACAGGGGACTAGTTATGCGGCACTTGCAGGGAGTAGCCCTGGGGCTGGTCAGTCTTCGTAGCGGTCGATCACACGGAAATTGCTGCAACCGGGGTTCAGAGCTGAGCAACAGGTACCATTTCGGGCACAGTGAAGCTCCAGCCAGTTTCGAATTACCGTGATCCTTCTACGGACTATGCTAGATTAAAATAACTCTCGCTAACCTCGCAAAAAAGATGAACCCCAGCGGACACCAAAAGGACGAACCACTTCCACCGTGGCAAGCCGCCCAGGCCCTAGAATAAACTGCCGAAGATATCAGCCAAGGAGGCACCCATTACCATTACGCATCCAGAATGAACTCAACCGCTCAAATAAGAATCTCACTGCAGCCCTACCACTATTTGAGACAACTCATCACTCAAACACGTCAACCTTACAACAGAAGGCGACGAATTGTGGCAGAGCAATATTGGTGATCTTCTCCCACGTTTCCATGGAAGTATAACCCTTGGCTTTCGGGAACCCGACCCATTGGACTCTGAAATCAGGCCTTTCCGGCCTGTCTGTTGCCCTCTGCCCCAGGATTCTCAAGACATGCGAGACACTTAGACCTGTTGCCTTGGTCCGTCCACCCTGTCTCTTCCAGAAGTTGAGCAACATCGATGCAATATCCTCGTGCATGATTTCTTCTGGTTCCCAACTGTTTTCACTCCCGTCGGCCCACTCAATTAAGAGCTCGATGCAGTCTGTGTCATATATCCTCCATTCAAGGATCTTTTCAACGACAGTCTTCTCAGCGGAGAAACAGGTCGGGTTTTGCTGGTCTTGCCGTCGTCGCTCAACCTCCCTCCTCGCTGCGTTCTTATATTCCCGGTAGGTCATCGGGGCAGCGAGGGCTGGTTGGGGAGGCATCCACGGTGTAAAGGATTGACCTGTTGGTCTCGATGTCAGCACAAGTTTCATAGACGAGCAATTAATGTGATATAGCCAGGGGACTACTTGGACTCGGTGATGAAGCATGCTGTTAGCCGGAGAGCACTTACTTCGGCCGTCCGAGCGATGCTCTGATCGCGACATTGGTGTCATTCCCCTTCGAGCGGAACTAGGAGTAGCAGAAGGTCTTCGCTTGCCCAAGTCTATAGCTCTATTTTCGCGAGGCGTACTGACAGGAGGTGCAGTATCAGGGGTACCCCTACTAGAAGTCGCATAAGAAGTCCCTCTTGTAGCTCCATGGGAAGCATTTCGGCTGCGCTCTTGGCGGTGCGCAGAGCCAAACATGGAGCCTCTCTCTGTGAAGCGGTTCAAACTCAGTAAACTTGTAGCATGTCGGGCCCGCGGTATCTCACTTATCAAGAGAGACCAAACAGAGAAAGAATTTGGCTTGACTCACCACCGTCGCCGCTGTACACCATGCTCGCCTGTCTCCTCGCGATCGACCGCTCCCGCACTATATCTTCAGGACGCCGAAGGGACGGCACATGCGATCCAGAGCGGCTGGAGGAGGAGGGTGAGTAGTTGTTCTCGGTCGTGGCTCGTACGTTATGCGAAGGTAGACGTGGAGGCGGCTCCATCTTGCCCTTCGATATGGTGTTAGAGCGAAAATGAAAGGAGAAAGCCAGAGGATATGACGAGAGGGAATTGCGATTAACCCTGAGCTGGAGCTCATAGAGCAACAATTCCGCCCTCCCCCTGAATCCTGTCTTCCCGCTCTGTATGCACCATCGCGTCCGTCCTGTGTGGTTGTTGTTTGTATTCGGCAAGCTGCACTATGAGAGACGCGGGGCAGGGAAGAGTCGTTTGCAGACGGCTTTGCGAGCAAGGATCCAGTCGCCCATCATTTGGAACAAGACAAACGGCAAAAAGAGGGCGTAAGCCTGGCGGAGTAAGAAACAGAGGCAAGTGAAGTCGCCGCTATAAACATCTTCCAAATAGATAGGGCTTGGCTGTTGGCAAACGCCAGGTTGTTCTGGACTTCTGCTGCTATCGCGATCCTCTGGTACTGTACAGGATTCAGGTGACCTGAACTATCCTTCCCGCGTGGCATTCGGGGGCTTGGAAATATCCTGGCCTTTGGCTTGTGCGCCTGCAGGTAGCTAACCGCTCGGTGAGATATAAATCGCACATGGCGTTGCTGATGAACAAATGTCAACACTACCCATGCAATTTGCGATGCAGCACGTTTCCCATTCGGGTTTCGCAATATTTTGGTGAGACACAGGCGCGGCGTCGGGCCCTGTTCTGTCGACAGCGGCATGTCGAATGGCAAGCATCGCTCGTGGCTTCGGTCTGAAAGAGCTATTTAGCTCCTGCTCGTCAGGTACCAAGATTGCTGATGGGAATAAGCACATGCGCGATGCTCTATGCCTGCGCAATGGTGTGCAGCTGGTTGTTTGGAAAATATGCAGACGGCTGGCTGGGAGGCTGGGTCTTGTACAAGCAATATTGAGAGAAATTAGTCGCTGCCACGTCAAATCCATCACAGCAAAGACATTTTTTCTGATGAGTGAAGGGGTAAGATTGACTGTTGCTTTTGTAAAGCTGGCTGACGGACCGAGTCGTCTAGATTGTGGCGTCTAGATGTCTTGTCGTGTAGAATAGGTGTTCTGGGGGTGTTGTACCCAGGCTTGACAAGGCATGGTAGTGAATTCATCGCAACCGCTAGCATCCGTCCATCGTGGTCTCCACTACACAGCTCAGCGCTGGGGGTTTACTGGGCTAGTCGCTCAGCGCAGGATCGCGGGATCGCGGGATGGGTCACGAAAGTGCAGCGTTATAGCACGTCAGGGACCGTATCGATATGATTGGAATAAATATTCTCTTCTTCTTTCTGGGTCAAAGATACCCCCTATGTCTGATTAACGAATATTACTGATTTTGGTAGCTTTAAAGCTGACTTCAGACTACATTGTTGCGCTGTAGGAGAACAATATCGAAGTTAGATGTCTTCATCATCCACTGTTGGCGTGACGTCTTCTACAGCAATTTAAAACCCCAAGCTTCCCATTCACCATTAAAATCAATACGCTCGGATTATATGAGTGATGTGGGATTATCGGGATAGCCAGCAAAGATGCCCCACGTTCAAGATGGACATGCTGAGTTTCCACTGAGCAGCGTCTATCCTGTCGAACAGAGCAGCATCTTCTGGCGATTTGGCATATGGTTGTGGTTCACAGCTCTGCCCATCCCGCACGAACAAGGAGTATTCGATGTTGCGAGCTTGGCTCTCCGAGATTTCGCGGTCATCTGCAACCTGTTTCGCAAGGTTTGTCGGAGGGCATTCGGGTCCCGGGAAGTCGTGGTATACGGCAGTAATCGGGGGTTGAGGGGACGCATCAGGTCGACCTGGGATTGGAAGAGACTCTGGTGCTAGAGGTGTCAGTTCAAGCGCAGAGAATAGGATCGTGCGATGTTACCAGAGCGTTGTCGATCTTGCTTGTGAGACAGCAAGTGCTTGTATTGTCCGAACTGCCAGCCTATCGGGTAATTAAAGTTGTCGTTGGAGTCCTCCTCCATCTTGGTCGGCCGTAAGCGAACGGTGACACTGGGAAGCGCATCAGAGCTTTTCATGAAGTGCTTGATTCGGTCGAGGTCGGATATAGTGATAGTCACCAAGTGATTGTCGAAATCGACCTCGCGCTGATGCTGTGGTATATCTGACTTTGAGTTCGTGACCAGCGAGACATGATCGGGATCGTTCGACGGACACTTGTCGGGCATGGTGAAATTGTTGGGGTTCTATGTAGACAACGCAGGGCAAACGGAGGGCGATCAAGCTGTTGCGCGTCAAGAAGGTTTGGCGATGATGAAGGTGCTCCGGCTCAACTCTTCATTGTACTTAACAAAAGCGCAAGGCGCGAGCACATGCGCAAACAAGCACGCTCCGAGCGAAGTTGCCATTGTAGATGCAGTGCAAACGCAGTGCGGGTGGGGAGGACGCGGTAGTCGACCGTGCCTTTAATGTTTGTTTCGATTGCCCAATTGAACGTGGATAACGGTTATTCCGTCGCTTCTCCAAACATTCTATTGTTGGCATGGCAAGTCGCGGGCTGACAGTCTCGAGCTGTGATGCATTGATTGCAGATGCTCCGCCTAGCTTCGCCGTATAAACGCGTCAAGCCAGCTATGACCTGCGTAGCAAGGCAAATACCTGACAGGCAGTCAAAACACGCTGGATTCGCACGACCATCTGTAAATCGGAGTCCTGTGACAAAATTTAGGGAAGTACTAGTAAGTTTGGCGCGACAAGTGGCTGAGTCGAACGACGCGAAAGATGCCCGTGCTGAATTTGAAGTCGCTGCGTCACTTGAAGACGCGTCACGAGAATGACGTCAAGAGCACGAATCGCTTGAAAAAGCAAAGCGATCCCCGTACACCATCGTCTTGTCGGTTCGACAAGTGCATGAGTGCGCCAGGAGATAATTCGGACGCGCAATGACAGCGAAATGTAATGTATGAAGGCTTGCTTCCTGTTTGTGAGGGGATTCACAAACGATCGGCCAAATTTCGGTTACGTCCGACCTCAGAACAATGTCCCCCGCCCGCCAGCCTGTCTTGTTGCTTGTTGGCGTGAGCCATAAATCTGGGATATTTTCGATCTAGAACCGACATTTGAATCCAAATTTGAAAGACTTCCCTGCCAGTCAAATATTGGATCTAGATGCAATACATCGATGTGAACATGTATTGTTTTGTAGATGAGATTGCCTATTGGATGCCCTTGAGTGGGTCCATCAGCAGCTGTGCGAAAGCTGAAGTTGGGGTCGAAATAGCAGAACTCAATTCATCTCCTTCATCTCTTTTAACTTCTCTATCCGAAGCATCTATAGAAATGGGCTACGCATGCGATCCTTGTGCCATTCGGAAAATTAAATGCACCGGCAAATCGCCGTGTGAGCAATGTCTCGCCACTTGCTTAACATGCTCGAACGATAGGAAGCGCAAGAAATCTGGACCTAAGGGTCCCCGGAAGCGCACCAAAGAGGCGATCAAACGAGTGCAACAGTCTCGCGAATCCATCAATGGCGACAACGAATCCCATGAAACAAACAAGATTCCACGGTTATCGCCTCAAAATCACCAACACTCGCCCGCATATATAAATGACTCTCCCAATAGCCATGGGAGTAGTGACGCCTCGAGTCGCCATCACTCCCAGGATGTTTTGCCTGTACAGCTTAACAACCGAATACCGATCTCATCATTGAGCTATTACCTCAACATATACAACGACTGTCTATACGTGGTATGGCCCATCATCAATCATGACACACTTCTCAGCCGTCTACATGAGGCCGACAACAAAACTGCCTACGCACTGGCTGCGTCGATCTGCTCAGCGACCATGGCTCAACTTCACCTTTCGGATAACTTAACTGGCCACTCTGCTTATTCTATAGCATGTGAAGCTGAAAGGACTCGACTTATGCTGGACTACTCAAAGAACCAGATGGTTGATGCGTTACTGACCTGCTTCTTCCTCCACGTCCATTACTCTAATACCGGAAGACTCACAAAGTCTACGCTGCTTCTGCGAGAGGCCATCGCCTACGCGCACATTCTAGGCCTTCATCAAGACATATTTTACACCGATCTAGCTCCAGATACCAGCCAGTATCACCTCTGCATCGCATGGATTCTATTCATCACGGACAGGTCATTTCCAACTCACCCACTGAACTTCATCAGAAAACTAACGTACATCCAGAGCCCACTCCCTACAAAACGACTTACCTCCAATATTTAAGCTCAGCCCGACACTGCCAGAACTACAGCCACAAGTAGATGCTGGACTTGGCTCAGCGTTCTGTAGCTTATGCGGGCTTTTCCAGGCCTTTGATGACGCGTGCCCTCCAGATATCAGGTCAAAGCAGGTCGGCTTTCTAGGAGCCATAAGCTCGCAACTACGCTCGAGGCATCCTCTACCACTCTGTGACAACGAGATACAGCGAGCAGACATCGTGGTGACGGACTCCTGGCTACGGGTTGTGTTGTGGAAAGCGGCGATTCCGTACATCGACGCTAACACTGATCCAAATGACCAAAGCCTGAGCGTTTCATTTCCCATGTCGGTGGCGACAGACTTATTGTCTAAACTAACCACTCTGTCGTCCTGCGCTCTTGAGACCCATGGTCCTGGAATGGTGAGTCGCTATAGAGTTCCATTGTTCTGTGGTACTGACCTTGGCTAGATGACGAAACTGTTTGAAGTTGCAAACTCAGTGGCAGACGTCATCATATGTGCACCGGACCTTGCTGATGTCGATTCAGTTCGTGTTGGACCACGAGATGTCCTGTGCGCGCTGAGTAGCTTGATTGCCTCATTGAGAACCACAGGCAATTCTGCACACCTCAAGCTGTTGAGAGAGAAGATGATGGCGTGTGCTCTTGATCAGGCAGGACCAGGAAGACTTCTACAAATCACCGAGGTGCCGGGTGATGATCTACAAGACCAATCCCTCTCTTTTATGGACTAGAGCATCAAAAGACTTTGGATTTGACTCTGACACCCATTTTATTCTATTCGACTTCCCTTTTCAAGGATCTTGTCATTAACACACACAGTTTACCCCGCTCCCTAAAACCAAGAATAATCTTGGGCTTTCTAGTCTAACTCAAATGGCAAACAAAAGCCTCGAACAAGTGTCTCTTGGGTCAAATCCACGTCTGTATAGCTAGACCGCAAAATCTTGCCCGAATTCAGACCGGTCGAAGTGCACGCTGGCCAAGCAATCTCGCGTTCTCTGAAGTTGCAGACAACCACCACCTTTTCTCCTCCATTGGATCGAGTATACGCAAAGAAATCCTCGTTGCCCTCATCAATGAGCTCAAAGTCGCCGTAAATAATGGTATTCTTGAGCTCCTTTCGTAAAGCCAGGGCTAAGCGCCAGTGCTCGAAGACACTACCTTTTGTATCGATTTGAGCTGCTGCGTTCCAGGTCTTGTAGTCATCGTTGACTCTCATCCAGGGTGTCCCTGTTGTGAAGCCAGTGTTGGGTGTCGAATCCCACTAGATGGATAGACCGGACAAAGCCAAAAAATGTCGATATTTAGATTCTTGAAGTAGTCCAACTTCTCAATCACTCCGGGAATATCACCAATGCCATCACCGTTTGAGTCTTTGAAGGATGAAGGGTAAATCTGGTAGACTGACGCCTCCTTCCACCAGGCTTCAGTGACGGGTCTGGAATTGTGTGTTACGGCAGGCATCATGAGCGGCTGTGGTTGGTATGAAAAGGGTTTGGGGAAAGGCAATGATGGAACGATAGTGGACACTTTTAACATGGAAGAAGTCGAGGCATAGAGTCAAGAGCCTGCCATAATCCCCGAGAATCTGCCCGCATCAAACGCATGATGCGTCCAAAGTGTGCCGTGATCTGCAATCCATCTGCAATTCTCCCGACAATCCTTCCCAGTAATGTAGATCCATGCTGCCAATGGGTGAGTCGTTGATGAACCACCCACTCGGATCTCAGCTATCTCGGCAAAAGATGCTGACTTGACGGCAGATTTGACGGCAGCTTGATGAATGCTCTCTTGGCATCCAGTAGTGTAAGTCAACACGATAGTGTCCGGGACTTCTACTTACGGACGACAGGGAAGAACAACATTGGAGACGTCAGCCCCAGTATCATGGGTCTCATCATCGCCGGTATCAGTCTCGGTGGGCTACCGGCTCTCATCCCTGCAGCATATGTAAGCGACTGGATGGGCCGTCGATTCACAATCGCTCTCGGCTCATCCATCATGGTCGTGGCCGCTATCATCCAAGCTCTTACTAACGGCCCCTGGGCATTTCTGGACACGATCATGTTCGGAATCGGCCTGGGCTTCGCACAAACCTCCGCACCACCATTGACGACCGAAATCGCGCACCCTCGATACCGTGCAAACGTCACGAATCTCTTTCAGGCCATCTAGTTCTAGGGCGCGATTCTCTCGGCCTCGGTCACCATTGGAACACTACACATGGCTGGGAGCTGGAGTTGGAGACTTGGGGTCTTGTTCCAGGCTTTCTTTCCGGCTCTACAACTCATTGGTCTGACTATAATTCCCGAGTCGCCAAGGTGGTTGATTTCCAAGGGTAGACGTCAAGAAGCTTTCGATGTCCTGGTCAAATACCACGCAAACAGCAATGCTTCCGACGAGCTCGTCAACTTTAAGTTTCAGGAGATCTGTGCTGTGATCAATCAAGAGCGCCAGATGGAGAAGACTAGTGGAATGATGTCTTTCTTCAAGACAGAGGGCAACGGTCACAGGTTGTTGATTTGTGTCCTGGTTGGCTTCATGATTCAGTGGGCTGGAAACGGTAAGCAAAAGATCTGAAGAACAATTATTAGGCACTGACACCATCATAGGCATTGTCTCATACTACCTTAAACCCATTCTAACAAGTGTCGGCGTGACGAAACCTGTCTCTCAGGCTGGTGTCAACCTTGGCCTACAAGCTTGGAACGCTATCTTGGGTGCTCTGGGTGCCATGGCTGCCGAACGATATGGCCGTCAACCATTGTGGCTCTTGAGCACCAACGGCATGCTTTGCGCTTTTATCGTGGTCACAATACTATCTGCAGTATTTGCTGAACATGGTACCAGAGCGGCAGGCTACGCGGTCATTGCCTCTCTCTTCATCTTCTTTGGCTTCTACGACATTGCTTTTGCACCCTTGTCGATCACCTACCCTGTCGAGATCTTGCCATACAACTTGAGGTCGAAGTGATTGAGTATCAACTTGAGTGTTGTTTTTGGAGCAGGCTTCTTTAACCGTGAGTATTTCCAACTGTCTTGGACGACAAACCGCTAACAGTGAGATACAGAATATGTCAACCTCATCGCGCTGGATGCAATCCAGTGGAAGTTTTACTTTTTATATATCGCGACTCTCACGGCAATGGTGCCTACTATTTGATTCCTGTTCCCCGAAACAAAAGGAAGGACTCTGGAAGAAATCGCGGTGGTCTTCGATTGCTTGGACGCGAACCCTCTGCACTCTCAAAACACGAACACCGGAGTGTTTCGCAAATCGGCTGATGTCCTGAGCATAAACGCTGAGGCAGAACATATTTCAAGATTCTAAGCTTAATGGTTAGGTTGAAACGAGTCTCGATTTGGCATGCTTGTGTCTCGACGAATGCATTCATCAACGGTGATTCTATCCCAAATTGGATGCACTACCACGCCCCAGACCCAAACGGCTACATACACTGGGGATGAAAAAGAGGAAAAGTCGAGTTTTATATATGCTTTCTTAGATCACACTACAAATCGTCTTCAAAAACTACCTATGGCAATAAACTGCGGTTCAAAGAGTATGTACTACAGCCTATAAAATGAGGTTATTTGTGGTGTGTCAGTACATAAAAGGAATATATATGTCAGATTGCAATTCGGCTTGCATCAATAGCTATTCCTCCGCTTCGGAGATCTCCCCGAATAGCTCAGCTGGAAGAGCGTTCGACTGTAATTGTTATATGTCATCGAAAGGTCACTTGTTCGATCCAGGTTTCGGGGATTCATTTTTGTCTCTTCACTTTTTGTCAAAAGTCAACCCCACTCCTCATAAAATTCATTTTTGCATTAATCCTAAGGAGCATTTAATTTTCACCAAAATTGTGTGGAGTAACTAACACGTTCATTGCTCGGTAACACAATTCTCGAAGTAAACCTATACATGCATCAGCATGTGCGTTTTGAACTGCATTGAAAGCCATTGATAGCACACATTGACACACTGTCCAAACTTTACAATGAAATCCTCCCGTAGCTGCCTCGTGATAAACTTGAAGAAGTGCGTGCTGTCAAAACTCTACTCATGAAGTATGAGTCTCTTAACTTCATGTAGGGAACTTTGAGTTACCGTAGAAAAACAAGGCATAGAAACCTCTGCTACGACTTGTCATAATAACTGTCATGCTTCGGACCTCGTGCTTTCGTCTACCTTCCTCCTCACATCCTCTCGCTCAGCGCAACATATCATTGCACTAGCTAAATTTGACGCATATCATACCGCATTTTTAGTTTTATCGCCACCATGGCTAACACTTTCCTCAAGTTCAAGGGTCTCCCTCAGGAAATCAGAGACATGATTTGGGAGCACGCCTGCGACCTGATGTCCTGGGAGTGCACGTCGTCAGAATGTACAATCCAGCTACGATTCGTTGTAATTGGGCTGTCGTCCCAGCCGTCAGTATGGAACACTTCGGAGGAGGAGATCGTCTCTCTATATTTAATCGGCAGTGGGCTTTCGACTGCTTGCAAAGACGCGAGGCTTATTATAGTGCGCACCCTGGACTGTGGGATGAGGACCGTTTTGCGTCAGAGGTCCGATATCTCACCAGAGAGCATGAAGAACGAAGCAATGAAGACAATTAATTCCGCAACTAACGCAGAGAACAATCGTTACCGCGTCGTGTGACCATCTAGGACCTTTTTGTGTTCCGCCTCAACTGTCCCCATCCTACGTCTAGTCAGTAACCTAAACTGCCTGGCATCGCGCGATTAAAGTGATCGTGGTTAGGAGATGGGAGCATGACCTAGAGAGGTATTGATCAAGGTCAACAAGGACACCGTAGCTTTTCCAAGAATATCGCATTCTATCTGTTCTGCTCTATCGAATAAATCCAGAAACGTAGCTACTCATCCATTCTATAATTTCTATTGCTGTTCTTTTGCCTTGTCCTTTCACTATTCCCAGTCTTTGGACATCGGTCCTCCACCTTACATACAGTTTTATTTCCAGCGTTTGATGCAAAACAAGCTCGTGGCAGCCGCTACCTGCCCCTCCTGCTTACCCCCCGTGTATGATTAGTCTACAACCCACGGCTGCTCATCACTGGGAGGAAGTAAAGAGCAATCCACCACGCAGCCACCAAGCGAAAGCTTGTTTGGTCTTGGGCTCGAGAACGGCGAATGAGCATATGCGCTGCAACCACAACCCCAGTAACCATAGGGACTGAGCAGCCAACGACACCAAGCCCCCAGTAGAGGGGACAAACAACGGACCATGCACAGACCGCTACAGCCGTGATCCAGCGCGTTGGTGCGTCGCCAAGAATTAGAGGGAAAGTCTGACGGTCGATCAGCTTGTCTCCATCCTGGTCACGCAAGTCCTGGACCTGAATGGTGGTGAAGACAAGGGCAGCGCACATCAGGAACCAGCCTAGGCCCTTGTTTGTGAACTCGAAATTGTCAGCGTTGGCCTGCGTGGCTAGGACAGCTACACGAAGGGTCGCGACACGGTTGGTTGTAATGCCGCATGCGTTCATCAAAGCGCGCTGCCACCAGCTTTTGTCACCCCAAGCCTGCTCGTTATACAGCCACGTGCAGAAGAGGTAGAAGGAAGTTTCCTGCCATGCACCCACAGTGGTGACACACAAGGCAAGCAGTGAAACTATCGACACCAGTTGCCATCGAAGTGCCAGCTCAGGCGAGATGCGGCCAGCAGGAATAGGGCGCCAAGGCTTGTTGACGCCATCTTCAACGACGGACTGCGGTTGACGCTGGTTTCCGAGATTGAAGCACAAGGTCAGGTGCCAGGTGAAATAGAGAGCCACGAGGATTCCCTTGCCCATATCAGCCCACTTAATATCAGCGTTGCTGATGGTGCCTGGCCCGGCCATAATCCCTGCAATAGCAAATGTGGTATTAATGCCAGTGGAGGTAGGCATGTCACTCATGGTAAAAAGACATATTGTGACAAAATGGTAAGCGAGCTTGCTCATGCAGCTTGTTGGTTGTGCGTCTGCATTGCATGCTACCTCAGGTCAGTCACATACAGAAGTGGGTTGCTGTTGGCTAAGGGGTGTTTACCAGACTGATGTGTCGTTTCCTTATGTTCCACGTCTTCCAATGAACTTTGTTTCATTGAGAGTGGCGTGTTCCGACGCTTGGTCATAGTAACAGATTTGCTAGTCATTTTGTCGATGTAAAGAGACGATAGTATTGGAAGAAGCTATTTGATGAATGAAAACGAGATGAAAAAGTGACTCTTAAATGAGAAGATGCGGATACTTATTCATTAAGCTCCAGGCATATACCGTCATAGAAACGCCCGCCATCCTCCAGGGCCCCGTAAAGGAACCCGTAAAGGAACCCGTAGAAGTCTGGAAAACTCGAAATCCACCGAGGCTGTGGGTTTCAGAACACGCACTAATAGAGATCGCCCAAGTGAATTTGGCTGGGTAAGGATGGAGTTGACGGCAGCCCGGCAAAGGTTAACCCACTCAGTAGATGTAACATCCGCCAAGTTAGCTTGTCCAGGGTCCAGAACGATTCTGGAACGGTGTCGTTCCCTTCTTCCGCAGGGTCATAGCAAAGGATTAGAATCAAGCTCAAGAAAGAATCCAATAATTAGATCTCTTATGGTAACTCTTAGAATAAGGCGTATATGAGTCTGTGATAAGAACCAACGGGAATGTCCGAAACCTTCAGCAAGGTTCCTATCGAGCCTGGCCACGACACCAGGACCCACATGCGGACGGTGCGGGCTCAAGGGTCCATCGAGTTGGAGCAGGGTAGCAACAGAAGGGAAGATCGTCATTAAGAAGCTTTCCCACGGACAGTGTTAGCATAGACCAAACCGTTGAGATCAGTTTGTTTCCGATGGAGCGGTGAGCTGCCGTCTAGCGCCGGGGAACTTTATCATGCAAGTTATCACTATCAATTATCTGCCAGTAGTCCAGTACTTCGCAGTTCGACTATACTCTAACTAAGATCTGCTATCTACAGGGTCTATGAAACTCGAGAACTAGCTGCGAGGACTTCGGAATCACCTCCATTACGTAGTGCGTGTTTACATCGTGTGCGCTCAAGAGTCCCAAATAGGCCCAAATGCTGGTACCCCTAAAGCCTCCAAATCAAGTACCAAGTCGATCGTCAACTTTGGATTCGAAATTACCACCACGGCCTCGCTTTCCGTCTTCTTGTACAGATCCAGTACCGTAGGGAGTGTGTTTGGCCGTCCCTGGGTAGACGTATTGTGAATATGTGCATTCTTCCCCATGCCGAGGATGATGGAGGCGATGTTTGGCCCATAGGTCTCCAGAGGATCTCTAGTTGACCAAAACAGAGTTATTCGTGTCTGCTGAGCGAGGATCACAGGGAGACAGGGAGCAATTCCCGACCCTGTAGCTACCAGCACGATGCTCTTGAACATTGGCGCGATGCGTAGGACACCACAGGTTGGCGTGCGTCGAACCCAGACATGGCGGGGAGGATCATTGACTACCTTCTTTGTCCAGTCGCCAGCGTTGGAGATGATAACCGAGAAGCCGCTAGCCTTGGGGTCGTTGACAGTTGCGAAAGCGTGCCACTCCAACAACGGACGAGATGAAAGTCTAATTGTCGTACCGGGTTGGGGACTGCCGTAATCAAAGTACATTCGAAGGGCGTGTGAAGACAGTCGCTCCGACTCGACTTCCATTTTCCGGCAATTCAACCAGGTCGAGACGACGCAGCAAGTTGAAATAAACACGAGCCACACGTTGGCGCTGGAAAAGACAGAGGCGGCAACCGAGCCACCAACCGGCGTGTTGATGCTCGCATCAAGCACCGTGAGACACCATAGAAGGGCGAGAGACGACCAACCAGCCAACCGGTGGACGACCTCAAAGGCGTTATGTATCTTGGCACGGATTGAAGGGAATGCCATGACGAGCATGGAAATAAGAAGGCAATCCAGCATGTAGATAATGATGATGTGCGCCCAGCGAGCAGCATCTCGTTCCTCTGCCAGACTGAAGGCACTGGTCTTTTCGATGGAAAGCATGATGAACCAGAATGTCGCTGCAACACCACAGCCGCTGTGCAACCCGCCGAGGTGGTAGATCTTGCCCATGCGTCGCCTCAACCAAAGAGGCCATGTTGTTGGAAATGCTGTGAAGACATGGTACAGACCGTTGACGATATGCTCTTCTCGAATGGTTATTGAGACTGCAAGGTTTATCGACGTCGCGAGAGAGCAGGTACTCGGGTTGGGATGTCCATTGACGAACCACAACCACAGGAAGAGGATAACCCCGATAAGGTTCAGGAGAAACACGAGTGTAAAGAGAATGCGGTATTCTGATGAAAGGAATCTCAGTAAACGAGTGAGTGACAGGCCCCTAGGCCCTTCGAGATTCTTCTTTTCAGTAGCAACCATTGTGAACGGCTGGGTCAGATATTAATGAAAGTATAAGGGCGTCAAATGGGGATAACAGTCTGCCAAATGCGATCAAGAGCAGCCTTGCCAAAGTCATATACCGACTCTTAACGGGAGCGCCGGACTAACGGAACCCTACCTGACAAGACCTAGCACCCGCTTATCAGCTCGCCAGTCGTACTGTTGGATAATAGAAACTCCTATACGCAAGTTCTTACCAACAACCGAGATATGATGCGCGTATCAGCCCGTAGTCGTCAGCCATGAAGGCCATTCCACAGAAACGAAAGTGACCGACCTGCTGTGGGATCCCTGGACGTGCAGCAGCAAACCCAGCTGTTGGGTTGTCCCAGAGAAGTCCCCTGCAATATTGGAGATGTTCAAGAATATGGATCGTCTTGGAAAAGTGAGGTTGCAGGGTATGAATCCAGCCATTCGGAACTCGACCTTAAACAGATAGCGCCTCTGTCCAACATCTCAGGAGAAAGCCTACCCCTTTTCGGACCGTGGTATCGTGCATAGCCTGTCAACAAATCATTTTCCGTAATCCATTTGTATATACAGCTGGCTCATGACTCAATTTGCAGCTCTGGCGCTCTGCCACCTGCAGTTATCATCATCTAGTTTTTTTTCGTATTGACAAAGACGGCGCTACAATCCAGAGTAGGACTAAACACTTGTGTGTTTGTAACAGTCCCTACAGGGTAGTGGATTAAGTGTCACGTAAAGTGGTAGATTTGGGACGACAGCAGTCGATGGAAACATCATCAATGGAGCCATGTCACATTGCGAGCTATGCGGGCAGTGGGAACCTCGAATGGCAGCCGTATGGATCCCAGCGTTTACCCAGTCCTTGGATTCCTTTCAACCTTTGCCTCGGGTCAGATGTGGAGTTCTATGGAATATTCTGCATAGAACGGATATTTGGTATTGTGACGTGCGTCACGGTATCATTCGACACGGTGCTGGAAAATTAGGTATTTTTTTCTTCACCTACGTCAGTAGCTGCAAATAACACATCTGTTGGAAAATTACAACATTATGTCGTACGGTCTGCGGATATCCTTTTCCCCTTGAATAACTACTCGGACGCTGCGATGACCAGCTGCACACTCACTCTATCCCGAAAACACATACCGTTACATAGCTTGCTGCAACCTCAGCAACATGCATGGCGCAACTAGGAGGATATGCCGAGTAGTATCGTTCGTGGGCTAGATTAGGCGAGTCCTGAGAGGTTGCATCACTCTAGGCACTCGTACAGAGGCTGGCGTGCTCCATTCATCAAGGCCTTGCAAAAGAGGACTGAGGCCCAAGAAGGAAAGGATCGACGTCATTCCCACCGAAGGTTGAAACAAACATCAGCCCTTGATTTTCCCAATCCGCGCGGCTATCCCAGTTTGACTTCCCTAGCACTGCTCTTTGAGGATCCAACTGGGTCTCTTTAGCCAGTTCCGGCGTTGCAGTGGGGCTAGAACTCAAGATAATGCCTGCATGGGATACGTACGACATTGAGATTGGGTTTTCGGTTTTTACCCCCCTGGCCGGCACGACGGAAAACAACTTCCATGGTCCCCGGGTAGTAACGGTTCTAGGGCCGGGCCTCCTCGGGCAGGGCCTCAACGGGCATGGTAGGGCCAACTAGTCTGTTCCCAGGGTATGATATTGTTAGACAGGGGAAGCTGGTCCGTGGACTATTGCGAGGATGCCTTGTGCCAGAAAAGCCTGCTTCCAAGCTAAGTTCAAGGAGAGTCCGAGTAGGATTTTGTATAATGCGACATGGAAGAATAAACTTGTGAACTATCATCTAAATCGAAGCTCGATGTGCAATATGTGGTTACCTGGTAGGATTTAACGTTCCTGGTGCCAGAGTAATTGAGAGATTAAGTTTTGGGAAATCTCAGTAGTACATAGCCAGTGATGGAATTCGAACCTCTTCTCGCACCCCACACCATGACCAATTTGAGCCGGGAAGGATCCTACCGAATACCCAATAGTCGGGAAGGATTCTTCGAAATGCCCAGACCAACCCAGCCACATAATACAGTAGCGTCAACTAAGGGCCTCGCGATATCTTGCCTCTTATGGCAATTGATGCACTCAAGAGAGTTTGTAGAGCGAAAACACGAAAATACAGTCTCCAATGATTTTTTATTGCGCATGAGCGCACCATCTATCTATAAAGCGCCACCGAGACCACCACACCCAGGTGGTTGCCTAAATTAATACATGTAGTAGAACAAAAGTGTAGAACTAATAAACAAATTTCCGATGCTCCAAAACTTGTGGTCTAGCATTTACGCCATGCTATGAACATTTGTGGTGCTCATGTGGGCGGCATCCGCATCCTTCCCTATCAAACTCCGCTCGTCAAGCTCATAGTACTCCTTGTTCTCGGGCTTTGAGCGCGTGCCGCGGCTGCCAGCCCAGCTGCCAGAGCCTGATGTGGCGTCCTTGTTTGAAGTGGAGAAGCTCAATTTGGTGGCAATGGTAGCCATGGCATTGGGAAACATGTGCTTGAACAGATGGCGAATTGCTGGGAGACTGGCACAGACCATGCCCAATTCGGTTTCCCAGATCGACCAGATGGTCACCTCAACGTATTCCCCTGGTACCGGCATTAGCCTTTGTTTCTTCGACCCGGACGAAGCTGACTTACATGTGGGGTTGGATGTTTTGCCCAAGTCGATTAGGAATGGTAGACGGATGATGCTGAACACGGTGACACTGCGACTCAATCAGCTGTAGCTCAACAATCCGAACGGGGCTACTCACACTGTACCCAAGCTGAAGATGACAAACAATTGAATCTTTTGGCGTCCCTTGACCTGCAATTTCCAGAGATGTGGTAGTGGCAGAAGCAGGATAACGATGTCGCAGGCCATGTTGATTCCGCCGAAAGCGTAGGTCTGGGAATTGAGGTCATTGCAGTGGCCTTTGTGTTCGCCATCCCAACTGGTATAGTTGAAAGACGCAGGCAGACACTGAAGGCCAGTGGTAAGCATGGTTGCTGCGCCGCAAAGGGCAACAAAGACACCAATGACCACTGTCAACTTCTTAAACTCCGACGTCGTGAAGATACTGCGGAGGAAGAAGAGAATGGAGAGCTTGGTGCTGTACAAGTGAACACTGTACATGATCTGATCGATCCAGAAAAGTTTCAACAGTTCGTATAGGCTTTCGAATGGCTGAACATCCCAAATGTTTAGGCCAAAGCCAAGATCGGCGACTATGCAATGTTAGGTAACACGGACTCATTTGGTGGGGGTGAATAGACTCACGTCTGCAGGCTAGCCAGATGTACGGGACTGTAGCCAACTATCCCAGAAGTTAGTATAAGAACTTCGCCAACGATGCCGGTAACTTACGGCTGCAATCATGATAAAGTAGTCATCAAGGCCGAGTTTCCCTAGAATCTTGACCTTGGAGTAGATCCTCAGAATAACAGCGATCTCGGCGATGATGCAGGCTACGATCGCGTTGATTCTGAATTTCATCTGTTGGCTCTTGACGGGAACACCACAAGCGAGGTTCTGAACTCTCATCAATGCTGTGGTGAAGGACTTGTTAACGATCGTTCATGTGGCCAAGGCGGGTAACGACCTACTCAGTGAGTCTTTGACAGTGCAGTTCTGGAGGACGCAAGCCTGTGTCAGGCCTGCAAATGTCTGATCAGTGCAGAGGCATGTTGTGTTTGTCAAGGCACATGGTGATTGGGGTATAGCCTGTTGCACACATTTCAGCTGTAATTGTCGTTAGCATGGGCGGTATTGTCAAGTCGCGTGTGCCTTCACTCACATCGCAAGCGGGGAGCTGAGCAGCCAGGTCGGCAAAGGACGCTGCATTGACGAATGCCGCCAAGGCCACGACCAAAAGGGAAAAAGAAACGAGACGCATAGCTGGAGACTTTGCGGTGCAATGATCAAGGTTCGAGTGACAGGTCGAATACCAGCAGGAGGGTCAAGGTACTGAAACAGATGGCACCTCTTATATGTCTTGTTCCATCTCTAATTCAGACTTCATCTAAATGACCACGTTTTGCCCCTGAAATATCAAAACTACCGAAGATGTTGCGAAATCCCTATCTTCCGGCACCGTGGTCGATGTGGATCAATCCTTACCTCTCAAATCCTTCCCAATTCATGTTATATCCCGAAGTTTTTCTTTGCCTCCCATCCTCAGACTCAGTCACTGGAGCCTTACGCGGCTCAAGTTGGGGCATGTTAGTGTACCTGAGAAAGAAAACGTTTAAGCTAACACGCTTTGAAACGGCCGGCCTAGAAACCCAACATGCCGGTACCAAGGTAAGGTGGTATTTCAGAACCAACGGTTGAAGATCAACATCTCTGGTAAACCACGGGCCCTAGCCTGTCGACTGGGTAGATAGGCCACGGCGTCTGTAAAAATGGCTCCCCGACGTTGACGACCCCTGCCTTTACCCGCGCCCAGTGCTACGTCAGATTACCAACGGTTGAGAATGCTACGCAGAACCCTTGCTAGGTAGCTAGTGACTGGGCCTGCCCTGTGCGTTTGACAGGCGAGGGACATGGATCTCAACAACTGCCGCGATGTTGAATACGGCTAGACTTGTTTCCCCGCTGTCTATACGGGCTCAATGGAAACTGACGTAGCGTCAAATTTCGATCTTAAATTCCATGAAGGATTTAACGGTTTTGCAAGGACAAGGCCCCCGTGGGACGGAACAACACCCGGAAGCCATTCCTTTATTGAGTACAAGCCGAACCTCAATAGGGGTCTAGGGCTGTCCCAAATCTGGATGTCCCCCAGTCAGACTCGAGAGATTGACGACGATCTCTTGCGGTCTACTCGATTTGGGCCTGGAAGTTCTGACAGAAGTATCGACACCTTGTAGTGGCAATTAAAAGAGAAGGCTCATGAGGCCGTGACAAAAAAAACTCGGTGCCAGGAAGGATGCCCTAGTTCCCACAACTGGTCTTTCTAATCTAAACTTTGAAACGTCAAGCTTGTTCTATGTATGTAGATGAGCTGCGAGGTGCATGCCATGCGGCCCCAAACAAATGCCTTGCCTTGGGCGAAGGAACACCCCTGCCCAGAGAATTAGCCAGCCGTATTTGTTGGTTTTCGAACTCATCTCGCTCTATTGGACGATCCATTCAGGAGAAGCGCTGGAAAATGGATTCCGCCCTGACGAGTAGCATTGGGTTATGATGAGCAATGCAACACCCCTTAGCTGCCCGGAACGTCGGCCTCTTCTGTACGATGATCAGCCACTATCTGCACTGAAACGCTGCTATATAAACACAAGAGTGACCTTCTGAGCAGTGACAAATGAGCCATCTCTCATTCGTATTCACTCTTTTAATACTTGACTTCATTCACTACCTTTGAAGACTATCCACTCCTTTCTGTTTTAATTGTCTTTGTTGACTTAATATGAAGCCCTTCACCTTTGCGACTCTGGCTACGGCCCTGCTTTCCCACCAGGCTGCTGCTCTGCCTACTCTCGATCCTGATACTCCCATTCCTCTCAATGCCTTCAAGCTCAACGCCCGTGACGGTCAAGACCCTCACCTTGGCATTGACCCCGAGTTGATTCGCAAGTACGCCTCTCAGGCTCCTCCCAACCTTGGAAAGAGGGTTATCGACTTTGACCCCAAGAAGCAGCTTGTCGATGGTTAGTGATACATTCTCTAGGTCCTGACCCTAGCTAACTCTTGCAGTGCACGGTAAGCACGAGTTCCAGGCTCCCGACTGGGACGCTGGTGACATTCGTGGACTTTGCCCTGGACTGAACACCCTCGCCAACCACAATTACCTCCCACACAACGGAGTTGCCACCGTAAGTTGCCCAACAGTGTTTTGATACATTGACCTCTGACATGAGGAACAGTTCACCCAGTATGTCACTGCAGTTGGCGAAGTCTGGGGCATGGCGCCCGACATGTCGGCTCTTCTCACCACTCTCGGTGTTGTTCTTGGTGGCAACCTCTTCTCCGTCTCTCAAGGTGGCTGGTCCAAGTACATGAGCAACAACCTGCTCGGGCTCCTCGGTACTCCTCGTGGTCTCAGCGGCTCCCACCCCTTCTTCGAGGTCGACGGCAGCCCTACTCGTGGTGACCTTTACGACCCCATTGGCGACAACAACAACATGAACATGACTTACTTCATGGAGCTCTACAACCTCCAGAAGGATGCCGAGGACCCCAACTACAGCATTGAGGTCCTGTACGAGCACAACAAGAACCGCTGGCACCAGACCATCGCCACCAACCCCTTTGCTTGGTTCGGCCCTGCCAGTGGCTGGCTCGTTCGCGCCAGCCCCTACTCCTTCACTGCCCGTCTTGTGGCTAACCGCAGCGTGGAGTATCCCGATGAGGGCCGAATCAGCAAAGAGAACCTCAAGAGCTTCTTCTCCGTCTATGGACCCGAAGACAATATGACATATGTTGTTGGACACGAACGTATCCCCGAGAACTTTTACCGCCGCCGCTACACCGACTACGGTATTGCCGCCAACGCTATGGACATTGTCACCCACAGCCATCCCGAGGTCCTTAGGTAAGTCATAATATCCCGGTTCAAGGCTATCTGCTAACCTGTATCAGCATCGGTGGTAACACTAACGGCGTCAACACCTTTGTTGGTATCGACATTGATGACCTCGCTGGTGGTGTACTTAACGGAAAGAACCTTCTCCAAGGCAACAACCTGATTTGCTTCTCTCTCAACGCCATCAAGACTGTCTCTCCCAACGCCATGTCATCTCTGTTTGCTACCCTGACCTCCGTCACCGACATCCTGTTTGCTGCTCTTGAGCCTATCATGGGTGCCATGGACTGCGCTGTTTACAACGATCTCAGTGTCAACGGTACCAACTGGCTCGACTTCAACAAGAAGATGTACCCCGGCTTCAAGAAGGCTGGCGGTGGCTGGTAAACTCATGCAAGAGTCTAGCTAGGACTTTTTGCTTTCGCTCTAGAAGGTTCGCATCTGTATTATAGTTGATCACATAAGTATCATAATCGACAACCGCAGGGAGATTAAATCACCCGCTCAAACGCGCCTCTTATTCGAATATATAGTTTTATAATCCGTCAATTGTGAAAACGATGTTCCACTTCATACCAAATGACTTATCTACTTGAATCATATCTTCCGACCCGCAAAATTCCCCAGATGCTTTACAGCTTCTCTCGAGTAGGTCCAAGCACCTTGACCAAACCGGGATGAAGTTGTTCGATAGATGTGCATCCTATCAGTCGCATGTTTCTCTCAAGCTCGTCTTTGTAGATTCTGATGGCCTTCTCAACTCCTCTTTGCCCATAGCTAGCCATAGCATAGAGCAAAGGACGGCCAATGCCAACACCACGTGCACCAAGACATAAAGCTTTGAGGACATCGGAGCCCCGACGTATACTTCCATCGATGTAGACCTCGATCTTGTTATGCAGCCCACGCTCTTTCAAAATGGGCATGACCTCAGCAAGAACCTCGACTGGGGCTTCGGAATACTCAAGCTGCCGCCCGCCATGATTGGAGAGAATCACAGCTTCAACGCCGTATTCTGCTGCTTGGATAACGTCCTCTACTCGCTGCACCCCCTTGAGGACGACAGGCATCTTGGTGATACTCCGAAACCATGGAATATCCTCCCAGCTTAGAGTCGAGTTCATAATTAACGATGGGTCCAGCTTTGTTGCTGGTGCATCCTCAAACTCGTCGTCTTCGTCGGATTCACTTTGCTGTTGCCGCAAGACTCTTTCGCGACTTCCAAGATGCGGGTTGTCAACAGTGATGCACAGAGCCTTGCAGCCTCGCTTCTCAGCGTTTTCGACGGCTTTTCTCGTCACATTCCGATCTTTCTTGACGTAGATCTGGTACCAGTGTGTTCGACCTGGCCCTCTTGCGTCGGCGATATCGTCAAGTGAGTAAGACGAGTACAGTGGTATCATTTGTATAATGTCATGATTGTTACTAGCTCTGGTCAGAGTGACTTCACCTTCAGGATCTCCAAGCTTCGCGTTTGCGGTGGCTGTTATGTAAATTGGGACAGATGTGTGCGAGCCGAGAAGAGTCGTTGAGATGTCAACATGCTCCACATTGATAAGTACTTTAGGCCGGAAGCGAATACGCTGGAAGGCCGTATTGTTCTCTTTGAGAGTCTGATACCATTAGCTTTTGTGAGGAAGAAGATCGATTACTAGACAAGCTAACAAATTCGTCGTCCGCGCCCGTGGAATAGTAGTTCCAAGAGGCTTTCTTCATTATGTGTTGAGCTACTGTTTCGAAGTCTGATATGTTGAGACATTGTGATAGTCTTGGTTTGCGATACAAAGCTGTTTGGCTTTCTTCTCGAGGCTTGGGTTTCACGCTTTCGTTCATAGCCCCAGTGGCATCAACATCGCCCAGGTGCTTTGACGGCTCAAGCCACTTGTCGAGTACATCCGTTGAATGAATCAGATCAAAATCTCCGGTAGAATCTCTTCCCTATCGACGTCAGTTTTGTGCTGCGTTTTGCTTATTGGGTTAATCCTACTGCATTTTTGAGGATCACCTTTCTACCTCCAGGGTGATCTGGCATGAATTGTTAGCTAGTTGTATAAAGACAATCTTGCGGGTGGAAGGAATACTTGGTAGAAAATCTGTAAGATCATAAACTTTATTCTGCAATTCTTGTCAGCGTTGAAGTTAATGATGAGCAAATAATATACATGAATAATTAGCCAACAAGACTCGGCATTATTGTGTTTCGCGACATCGGCTGGATGTAAGACCATTGTACTGAACCAGTCAGATTATTACTTGGATAATTGAATACGCAGCTCTTGAGGCTCCGATAAAGAAGAAGAGCAAATCAAGGCGGTTGCTGCTCAATGTTAGTCGCAGAAATATTAAACCGCCTTATGTGCGAGTGGAGCTAAGTGGTGCAACATCGTCGTATCGATAAGAGATTGTCAACCGATAACAGCAGGAGCTTCAACACGGAGTACTACAGCACTGATCAATATGTGTGGCTGCGGTGACAGATTTCACTGCATCAAAAAAGTTTGACGGGGGTTGACTACTATCAGATCTGTCATATCACAATAATTTTATCTTGTCATGAGGGCATACTTTGAATTCATTGTCAAACCTTGAAGTTAGCGAACATCCTGTCAAGAGTGTCTGACATCTGACAGAAATCATATGAGCCAGTCAGCATGAATGAAGTAACCCAGCCAGTGAACTGAGCGATATACTTTTAGTATGCATCAAGATGATGCGGTTGGAGATGAAGCGGAAAAGCAACAGAGACTACTCCTGAGCTCTTCAACGTCCCAAGACTGTGAGGAATACAATCATTAACGAGCATCAAACCCCTCAAGATCTCTTGTGATAGAACGTGTCTATCTTGCCTATTCCCCCCTCTTTTGGGCTGATGCTTCTGCGCTAATCCTATTTGAGACATACTTCATCAGGTGACTTTACCTTTCCTTAGTCCGAGGTTCGTTTGGTTAAAACGCCTTGCGTAAGCATGTACCACTTCTCGTGTGTACATGACCGCTGAGTAAAAAGCGGGGCGGTTTTTCGGCATCCTCAGGGATGACACTGCGTAAAGGGTCGCTTTACTTGTGAAGCTAGGTTCAAGGCTACCCTACGTTCAGCTATCACGAGTCAGTTGTCGCGGGCTTGAAGTCTGGGACCTGGACCGAATGGGGGAATCTCTATGTCAATTTATGCGATATTCCGATTGATCTTTGGGTCGGTAGTATGGCAATGCCTGAGATAGCTGTAGCAAAAAGAAGGTCTATGTGATTGGGCAAATGCGGTATTGGAAGATTTGCTGGAATGATTCGCGTCATAGACTTTTCACAAATCCCCCCCAATTATTCATGCTGAATAATAGGCGCATCTGGTGTATTTGCACAAAGCTTACTCGCATAACTGTCACATAATTACGTAGTGGCCAAGTAATCCATCGTTGTTATGGAACCGAAGTCGAAGCCGAGGAAGTTTCTAGCGCCGATCTGCGAGATCTTTAACGTTATGCCAAAGCCTCACGGGCTTGACCTCGGCAGTTGTTTTCTGCTTCGAGCAGCACTCACCGTGGACTATCCCACAATCGTCGTCGTAAAGTGGGACATGACGGCATTAACTCGGTCTTCCGGAAGAGGTTGTGGCAATAATGAACTATATACTACGAAAAAACTACTCAAGTCATGACATCACAGCGATTCGATTTCTAATTGAGGTGCAAGTTTAAAACAGTCCCATATCTCGTATAATTCTTGACTGCAGAAAAATTCAAGGATTAACATTGACTTCAAATTATACCAAAATGGCACCACGACGATTCTCTACAGAACCCACAGACGCGAGCCCTCTGGGCCAGCCTCTCAAGTTCGAGTTTAGCGGTCAGACCGCCAAGAACCGTTTTATGAAGGCTGCTATGACTGAGCGTCTCTCAACATGGGACCCCAAGATCCTTGAGAAGCGAGGCGTTCCTACACCAGAACTCATTAACGTTTACCGGCGTTGGGGCGAGGGGGATTACGGAGTTATCCTGACTGGAAATGTCATGATCGAATATGACCAGCTCGAAGCTGCCGGCAACCCCATTATTCCTAGAGATGCCCCGACATCTGGCGAGCGATTTGAGGCTTTCAAGGAAATGGCGACTGTGAGCAAGAAGCATGGAAGTTTGATTGTTGCACAAGTCAGCCATCCTGGGCGCCAGGTTCCCGACATTATCCAGAAGAACCCTATCTCTGCCAGCGATGTGCAGCTTGAGGGTGACGTGATGGGAATGCACTTCGCCAAGCCCAAGGCTATGGACGAGGAGGATTTCAAGAATGTTATCGAGGGCTTTGCTCATGCTGGCGAGTTCCTTTATAAGGCTGGCTACAATGGCATGCAATTGCACGGCGCACAGTAGGTACATCTGTCCTGTAATCAACGACCAGAAGCTCACGAATTTGGCAGTGGTTATCTTCTAGCACAGTTCTTGTCGCCAACAACGAACAAGAGAACAGACAAATATGGCGGGTCCATCGAGAACCGCGCTCGAATTATCTTCGAGATCGCAGACGCCATCCGCGCCCGCGTACCTGACAAGTCCTTCGGCTTGTCCATCAAGGTCAACAGTGTCGAGTTCCAAGAGGGCGGCTTCTCCACCGACGACTGCAAGCTTCTTTGCCGCCAACTCGAGGCGCACGGCTTCGACTTTGTCGAGCTCTCTGGTGGAACTTACCAGAGCCTTGCTTTCGCTCATCGACGAGAGAGCACCAAGAAGCGAGAGGCGTTCTTCCTCGACTTTGCCGAGAAGATCATTCCCGAGCTCACCAAGACTAAGGCCTACGTCACTGGTGGCCTGAGAACAGTCAATGCAATGGTCGAGGCTCTCAAGACAGTGCACGGCATTGGACTGGCGCGACCTACCACCCACGAGTTTGATCTGCCCGCCAAGATCCTCAAGGGCGAGGCGAACAGTGCGATTGATACTCTACTCGATGAGCAGGACTTTGGCATCACAAATGTGGCAGCCGGTACACAGTATGTTTCTTCCAATATTTCTCCTATTGATCTATGATACTAACGTTTGTAGAATCCGACTGGTCGGAAAGGACAAGCAGCCTCTTGACCTAAGCCGCCAAGACCACAAGAAGGTATTTGAGGAGTCAATGCAGAAGTGGGGTGAGGGTATGGCGAACAACAACGATCAGTCCAAGTACGGATATGTCGACATCGGGGGAACTAAGCTAGAGCCCTATGGCGCAGCTTATGCGGCTTAAATTATAATAGATTATAGAAGCGAATATGTAATTGATAATGCGATCTCACCATGCCTCTCATGCTGGTAACAGGTACTGATAACTCTCGCCGCGTAGTCCTCTAAAAGTATGAATCTGATTTTGCGTTGCTTCTTTCTTTTTCACGTTAGAACCGCAATTCGTTGTCTTGTTTGTCTTATATGCTTGTGTTGATTCCTACGAGACCAAGTGGATTTGATAGTGCCCAGATCCAAAGAATTTCATCATGCTTCAATTGCATAGTATAAACAATCTATGCTCTGATCTATTCATTGTCATCTACTGAGTCTCTTCTGAGACACGCTTGTCTCAAACCTTTCCCACATCTTCATGATTCTCAGATTGGCTCACATCTCCCTTTACATCGTGACGGAACTGCTGTTCCTCCTGTTTCAATTGCTCTTTGAGAATCTTGTCCGCCTTCCAGATTGGCTCGAGCTTGAAGAGACGGTGAACCTGCTCCAAAGGAATTCCGCTCGTTTCGGGAATCAGGAAGAAGGCAAAGATGAAAGCCAGGAAGGATAGGGATGCAAAGAACATGTATACACCGTAGCCCATGGCAGCAAACATTTGCTCAGTAAATCGAGATACGAGGAAATTGAACAGCCAGTTGCTGGCAGTTGTGCAGGCCTGGGCGAGAGATCTGAAGCTGGGGTCGAAGAATTCCTGGAAAGGTAATTAGTGATGGAAACGAACATAGCAGATAAGAAAGACCTACAGAGTTGATAACCCACGGTGTTCCGTTCCATGTAGGGGTATACACGGCGGTCCAGGTATAGAAGAAAACAATGGCGGCAATACCACTTCCAGTAAGATGATCCTGGGGATTCTTTGTAGGGTCGACGACGTAAATGTAAGCACCCAGCACCCACATACAGATACTGCCTGTGATGCCACCGATCAATAGCAGTTTTCGCCTGCCAAGTTGATCAACCAGGAACAGCAACCAGACAAAGGTCATGACGGCCTTGACGACGCCAAAGATACCTGTCATAACGTTGACAGTATCATGTTGAACACCAATACTCTATCAAGAGTCAGCAAGTGTTTTCTTAAAGAGTCAGGGCCTCAAACATACGGAGAATACAGTGGGCGAGTAATAGTTTATGGCGTTAATACCTGAACCATTCTGCCAAAAGAAGAGCATGCAGCCCAGGAAGAGTCGCCACATCATATTCGGTCGCTCGGCAAGAGCTTTGAAAGGCTTCCACAAGCCGAGACCAACGGTAGACTTTTGTATCTCATGAGCGTGGTCGATTGCAAAAACTTCTTCGGTGATGTAGATATCGGTCGGTGTAAGCTGCCGGATCCAGCAGAGGTTATCCATGGCTTGCTTTCTGCGGTCCTGCAGGAAGAGCCAACGAGGGGATTCGCGAAGCCATAACGTGCCAAGGAAGAGAATGCCTGATGGGATGATCTGAACAGCAAAGGGTACGATCCATTGTTGGTGGCTCTCAGCCATGTGTTTTTCAACACCGTACTTTTCAATGGTCAGTAATGGAGGAGATTTGGGGCAGTCGAAGGGATGTCAACTCACATTGATCCAAAAGCCAACTAATCCACCAATCTGCCAGCCCAGCTCGTAGAGACCGACCAGACGACCTCGAATAGCCGGGGGCGCTAGCTCAGAGAGATAGATCGGTATGATGTTGGATGCGATACCAGTTCCAAGACCTGATAGAACACGACCTGCATACAGGATACTTAGGCCGGTGCCAGAGTCAGCACCACACTGGAGACCGGCCCCAAGTGTGAAAGTGGCAGACGCAATGGAAAGGCACCACTTGCGACCGACCCAGTAGCTGAGAAGATATGTGAGCAGCGCGCCGAAGAATGCACCAGCGATGAAGAGTGAGACAATGTTCTCACTGATCAAGTTTCGCTCCTCCGCGCTCTTCTGATCGATTCCGAATTCCTTCTTGAATGAGTCGAGCGTGATAGTCGTCCCAATGAAAGCGCTGGTGTAGCCGATCATATTAGAGCCACACGACGCAACCACAGCCAAAACATAGACACGCCAATTGTAGACCGAAGGCGGCGTTGGCCTATCTTCGGCGAGCGTGAGTATTCCCATGATGTAAGAAGTAAACCCGAGTGATACACGAGCAGAGAACTATCGAGATAACAGGATGGTATGGGGTTCAAGGCTTTATAGAACGCAGTGGGATCCGGGGCCCCAACATGAAGCTGACAGGTGTTTGTCTTCCCCCGACTCGACAAGGTTTTCTTCTCCATACGCGACGTTACAAAATGCCCACATTTCTCTGGGGCACCGGAGTCAGCAGTTGGAGAGTATTATGGATCTTATGGGGCAGCTGATTCGGGCCGGGCAAGTGTTTTCCCCGTATGGAGCAGCTGCGATTGTCACCGACTTGTTTTTGTGACCCATTGCACGTCTAATTGATCCAAGTGGCTTTGATTGAGCTCGAATGATTCGTAGTATCGGCAAAGCAGCCATGCAATAGTGTTAAGAGTTGATGGTAGAGAAGACTGTTGTCGACCGACGGATGCGTTGCGCCTCAAGTCTGCGGGCCCATTGAGCCTCATACTTAGTCTCGAAATCCGCAAATTCACCGCAAACCGGCAAGTAAATTCTCCGTCAAAAAGAATCAGACTTGTCACAAACCTCACTTTCCCGCTTAATGCCTGCCTAATGCCCACACCCCGCATGGTCCGGGGATCAGCGCGGAGAGCGACTTTGTCCTCCATTTTTTGCAGCTTCCGGCAAAACCTTTAACCATGCATAATATGAGCCTTTTCTGCACCAGAGGGATAAAAGCTTCAATGGGCTACGTCAATGCTTGAGCGCAAAACCAGAGTCGGGTAACGGCACGTCTAGCGGTCTAATTATCACAAAACAGGTAATTGATCGGATTCGCAAGGCAACCGATGTCCGTCGCGTTATCCAACAGTGAAAGAGAACCCCCAATACCCCGCGGTTGGCGGCTGAGACTTGATCCTGACATCTGGAGACCCCTTGTGGAGTATAATCATGGAGATTAGCTTTTCGTGAGTTATCAGTTGGCAGAATAAATACACTTCAATTGCGTAAACCACAATCTATAAATACAGGACGTATCAAAAGTCGGTGTTTCCTACTACCTAGCAGTTCTTCGCATCACATCAGCAACCCAAGCTGGATGATTGATCGTCACGCAGTGGCCAAAATCTTCACAAGTCTTAACCACGTCAAAAGCATACTTCTGCTCCTTCCTAGCTGTCGGGATCATAAACTCTACCATTTCCGGCGTAACGGTTGTCTTGTCTTGCTTGCTTAAAACAAATATTGAGGGAATATATCGCCATGCCGCGTAAGTTGTCGTGCTAGTATATACACCAAGACTCTGGTGTTGGATTTTCTTCGCCCGCTTGTGGGCCTTGTCAGTTGGCAGGTCATTGTAGAAGATGGACATTGGGTCTTCCGGATTAACTGTGACAATTACTTTCTGAGACAGGTCAGTACGGTTCAAGAATCCGTTGAGAACCCACCTACCTCTGCATGAAGTTTCATCCAGGAGGGATATTCTGCTCCTCCGGCTGCTGGGCTGGGCCCTCCAGGCATCACCAGAGCCATTATAAAGGCAAGTCTGACAACGCCTCCCTTGACCTTTTTCCTTGCGGTACTTTTGGCCGAGGTTCATTGAGGCCCCATTACCCGGCATGCTACTATACGAGTGGGGTGACGAGGATAACCTCTTTCTCCTCAACTTCTATCAAGTTTTTGAGACAAATTCGAATGGTCTCAATGTCTTTATCCAATGACTGATGAGGAGGAGTGGCGCCGAATGAGGGGAGCAGCAGGCTGATATTTTGATATTCTCCGTCATCCGCAAGACTTTGCAAAACATCTACGTAGATCTCGGGCGTGTGCCATGCTCCTGGCACAAAGACAACAAACAGTTGGCTTGGACATCTTGAGACTTATGGGTGAAATCCAGAAAGGTTGAGGTGAACAGGAAAGTGTAGGCCTAGTGGAAGCTTAATATATATTTCAGATCTGAACCACTAGTACTCCGGTAGTTTCAACGTTCCTGGTTGAGAATCGGACTATGCCCCAAATACCCCGAATATCCCGGCCAATTCGAACAGTCTGACACTTTCTATATGTCATTGGGCAACCCCTCAACTGACACTATTCGCTGATAGACGGACAATACCAGGGCACCCTTATTCAACATCAGAAAATATTGATGTTACTCTTGAAAACTTAGCAAATCATCACTGTAAAAGATATCTCCAAACAATACATCTGCATATTGACCTCTTGATGTGCTAGACGCTGTGCCGTGCCCTGTTTGCCTCAGGCAGTAGTCCAACGATAACACGACGGATAAGATAAGACAAGCTTATCTACCCAATTACCAACAAGAGTCATTTCCGCCCTCAAGTTGGACAATTGATAAGCTGTGGTGTACTATCTATGCGAGGTGATGACAACTTTAAATTATACTAATAGTCTCGAAATAGATTGAAGCGCCTCGTGATGGAGAACGCGGCAGATGAATCTCTTCCCCAGACGCAGAGGCGCGTATCCCGCGACCGCGTCGCGCCTATCATGCCGGTGCTGGCTCTGTGTCTCTTCGTCAATCTCTCAATGAGCCTCTACCAACTCCCGTCAAACCGACTGATCGAGAAGCGTCTCTGTGTAGACCACTATCACCACACTGACCCGTCGCAAATTCAGCCCGATGGAAGTCTGGACGAGAAGCTATGCAAGATTCGCGGCATAGAGAAAGACCTTGGACGCATTCAAGGCGCGATGGAGACGCTTTGGGTTGCGGGAGGTAGGTCGAGCACCAATATTGGACCTGTTCACCTGACTTACGAGATCTAGATTTCGTCATGACTATCCCCCTCAGCTTTCTGGCTGAGAAATGGGGTCGTCGTGCTATTCTTAGACTCAACCTTCTTTCTCGAGGCTTCATGTTGCTATGGGCTATTATGGTGGGAAGCCTCGATACCTTGCTACCAACCAAAGCTATCATAGCTGGTCCAGTCCTCTCAGTTCTTGGTGGAGATTGCGTCTTCAACTCCCTGGCTTACGGTCTCGCCTCGAACCTGACAGATGACCATGTGCAACGTGCCATATACTTTGGATACATGAGTTCTGTCTCCTATGTTGTGGCGCTTCTTGGTCCAGCTCTTGCCTCATCAACTATGACTATATCGCTATGTCTTCCGTTCTGGCTAGGCATTGTCTTACTCTTGCTGGCTGTCATTGCTGTACAGATTTTGCCTTCGCTGGAGGAGCGCAGTGGGAGTGTCGATGACTTTGATGAAGAACATCAGCAGCCTCTTCTGTCTTCCCCTCTTCTCAAAGCTCAAGAAGATCAAAAGTCCTCTTTTCACTCATTAAAAGAGCGGTTCCAAACGATCAAGACTATTATCAACAGCCACCCGAGGAATTTTACACTGTTACTTTTTAGCTTCTGGCTCACCTCCCTTGCCAGCTCAGACACAAAGCTTCTTGTTCAGTACATCTCGGCGCGCTATAGCTGGACGTTTGCCTCGGCTGGATATCTCTTATCTGGAAAGGCTGTTGTTAACTTCACTTTGCTTACAGTCATCATCCCCAAGCTTCTACGATCTGCCCGTCAGGCGCAACAGGTGGACTCGTCCGAGGCTCTAGACAAGTCAAATATTTGGAATGCCATGTATTGTCTTATCGCCTCGGTATTTGGTGCTCTTGGAATCGCGATTGCGAGCAAGATCTGGATGTTAGTTCCGTCGATGTTTGTCTATGCTCTTGGATCTGCACTGCCCATATTTACTCTATCTCTTCTCAAATCACCCGCCGTATCACCGCCACATACGGGGAATGCAGTAGGCTCTTCTCACTCTGAAGCTCACATCTTCTCCATAGTTATGCTGGTCAAAACCGCAGGCTCGCTTCTGGGTGCACCCTTAATGGCCGCACTCTGGGTCCGGGGTCTGGATATTGGTGGTGCAGCATTGGGAATGCCTTTCTTTGTTAGTCAAGCATGTTATACTGTAGCTATCTGGGTTTTCACGGAGATGAAAGTGGACTGACCGGATGGTACTTCATTGTTGGTTAGAGAATGTACTATTGATACACTATTGGAACACTGTGTCAATATATCTTCTGATGAAACTTAGCATACAACAAACACATTATGGCCCCCCCATATCACCGAGGGATTTAACACCGGAAAGCGTAACTCTACCACATTAGTTGAAAGCGATGTTCTAGGCTGCGAAGGACTCATCGGTAGCCGTGAAACCGTTGCCGAGATGCTGCATATTCGCGCACACACCCGAATTCTCCCACCGAGTGATATTCTAGAACGACACCTGGGAGTCAAGCACTGTACTCTCGCGTCATTCAAGGATGGAGATATGGAGTTAACGTCCCGTCAAGGGTGGTTCTCCACCAAAGTGTTAATTAGATTGTCGCGCCATCGGCTCGCCAGATCGGGTAATGATTGCAGACTTCAAAGCCTGGTCATTTTGCTCACCATGTAGAGTAGCTCGTGTTCATTGGTTCTGCTGCCTGGGTTCCAGATCCTTAGGGTTGGACGCAACAAAGCTCTAGAATCCCTGACTCCAACGCCGTGCCTCTATTGTGCAGCTCGTATGTACCGGTACTTTCGCCCCGCCTTGGTCATTCTTGATGATCAGCATCGCACTTACGGCTTATGAATTTTGGACGCTGGTCGCCAAAAGATAAGGTTATGCTGACCTATTTATTATTATCTAGAGACCAGCATTGAGAGATTAGGCAATGTCCCTTTGGCCGGATGAGTCGTGGAAGCTCTAACATGGAATCCCAGAACATCATGTCTCGACAGGACGTCGACGATGAAACTCTGAGTGAAATTGCAGCGACATGCAATCTTGCGATTGAGCAAATCGACGACGTCTACTCATGCACTCCACTCCAGATGGCTACAATGGCCGAATCAACGATTCATGCTGGTGCCAGTATTTTCCAATTCGTTCTCAACCTTTCTTCAAGCGTCGACTTGAACCGTTTTTGCTCGTCTTTGAGCCAAGTTGTCTCTCTCAATGCTGTCTTACGAACCCGACTGGTCGAATGCCGCCAGGGACTCGTACAAGTCGTTACCAACGAGCAGCATCAGACGCGACGCCTAAATAATGACATCGACATGGAGCAGTATATGAGCGAGGATATAAAAACACCTCTTGGTCTTTCATCTCCATTATTTCGCACCGCTATGGTCGAATCTCAGCTGTTGCTGACGATGCACCATGGTATCATGGACCACGCCTCGCTTACACCGATTTTCGAAGACGTCCTCACCATCTATCATGGCGGCGAGCCAAACAAGCGAGCGAACTTCAAAGAATTTGTAGCTCATTGCTTGCAAGTCGATGACCATGACGCCAAGTCCTTCTGGTCTTCTCGTTTTACAGGCGCTCCCGCTATCTTCCCCAAACTCTCCTCGGGATACGTCCCTTTCGGTACACACACAACCAGTCGGAGAATAGCTCTGGCTCGAGTTGGCAAAGAAGTTTCTCCGGCTCATATACCTTCATATATCGAGGCAGCTTGGGCTTTGACAGCGTCTAGCTATACAGGAAGCGACAGCGTTGCCTTTGGTCTGATTCTCTCGGGTCGCATATCAGCGTGCGCTGCAGCTGAGACGACCTTGGGCCCGACTATCGCCATTGTCCCCGTGCAGGTAAACCTACGGAAAGGTACAACCGTGGAGGGGATCCTCAAAGAAAGGACTTCCGCTCGACGTCAGCTGCAACAGCACCCTACTCTGCAATACGGGGTTCCCAAAATCCGAGCCGTTAGCGAATCCGCGCGGGTGGCTTCTTGTTTCCAGACATTACTCAACATCCGTCCTCGGTGGTATGATCCAGAAGAATCTTCAGAATTGTCATTGCAAGACATGAGAGAGCCAGCTGAGCCTTTCTCTTTGTCAATCAGCTGTGACTTGGAGGATAATGGCATCATAATTCATGCATCTGCTGATCCGAAGGTCATTCCAGACCAGCAGTTGGTCAGAGTCTTGGATCAGTTCGAGCATATGCTGCAGTCACTGACTAAGACAACTCTGGATACCAAGCTCGAAACAATCCCGCGATTGAGTCCTGGCAATCTCGAGGAGATCATGGAGTGGAATGGAAATCAACCCCAGCCGGAAGAGAAGCTCATCCATGAACTGTTTCGTACCCAAGCGCAACTGCATGCTAACTCACTGGCTATAGAAGCCTGGGATGGCACCCTCACCTATGCAGAGTTGGACGATCTGTCCGACCGTGTTGGCCAAGAGTTACGAAAGAAAGGTGCCTCAGCCGGGACCCTAGTTGCCTTTATCTTTGAGAAGTCCATATGGACCGTCGTGGCAATTCTCGGCATCATCAAAGCGGGAGCAGTCAGCGTGCCAATCTCTGCTGAAGACCCCCCAGCCCGCAAGCAGCAAGTCATCGCCAGTGCTGGCATCAGAATGATAGTGACCTCTGCCGCGGAGTACGAGAACTGCGTTGGCTTTGCATCCGATGTCATGAAGATCAGCAACACGACTGTTTCCGCGATGTCTTCCGATAGTGCTAGCATTGACGGTGACAGCCGACAAGACCCGAGTTCCCTTGTATTTGTCATCTATACCAGTGGTAGCACGGGATTACCCAAGGGGGTAATGCTTGAACATAGAAACTTGGCATCCGCCTTTACACAACTCGTCGAACGGCTAGAATGCAAGCCAGGACGTCGGACGCTCCAATTTGCAGCACATGTATGGGATATACACCTTGCAGAAACCTTTACCTCTCTCCTTTCGGGCGGAATTCTATGTATCCCCTCTGAGGAACAAAGGAAGTCCAGCTTGACCGCAGTCATAAACTCAAGTCGCATTGACCAACTTTGGCTTACTCCTACGGTCATTCGCACTCTCGAACCTGATGATATACCCAGTGTCGCGAAGTTGATTTCAGTTGGTGAAGCAATCTCACCGGACGCTGCCAGTGTTTGGGGAAGCAAGTTGCGGCTCTTTAATGGCTGGGGACCCTGTGAGTCGTCCTTAATCAGCGCCATGGCCCATATTACAACCGACACGCCTTATCCTGAGAGCATTGGCCGTCCTTTGAATTGTGTCTTGTGGATCGTCAACCCAAAAAGTCTAGATGAATTAGTCCCCATCAGCGCAATTGGTGAGATCGTGATCGATGGTCCTGGTGTCGGAAGGGGCTATCTCCATGACGAGAACAAAACAAGAGTCGCTTTCATCCGGCCTCCCTCCTGGGCCATTTCTCTGAACCGCAACATGAGCCGACGACTCTATAGGACTGGTGATCTAGCGAGATACAATCCAGACGGAAGTTTGTGCTTCCTTGGTCGGAGAGATAACCAAGTCAAGATACGCGGCCAGAGACTAGAGCTTGGAGAACTCGAGAACAATCTCAAAAGCTGCCCTGAAATTCTAAGCATCGTGACCACGACCAAGATTGCAGATGGTCGTACGCAGTTAGTTGCTGTCGTCACCTTGGATGACTCCCGTCTACCTAACGAAGAGGTGCTAGGATTCATTCCCGACAAGGACCATGAGACCATAGCCACCCACCTTCGCGCCGTTGGTGAATATGCACGAGCTAATCTGCCCTCATACATGATACCCACAATTTGGCTGGTCGTGCAGCAGATGCCCCGTACCGAGTCGGCCAAGGTTGACAGGACCGCTATTACCAATTGGCTGAAAGATAAGAGTCGACTATCAGCAGCCAAAACGGTAACAGATATGATAGCAAACAATTCAGTGACTATACCAAGCACTGAAGAGGAAGAATTGCTACAGTCAGTCTGGGCGACTGTTCTCGGTCTGCCAAAAGAAAAGATTGGGCGTGAAAGCTGCTTCATCTCTCTTGGGGGAGACTCCATTCTAGCTATGCAAATCGCCAGCCGATGTCTGAGGCAAAACCTTCCAGTTACCACGGCGGACTTGTTGAAGAATAGTCCATTGCATACGCTCGCAGAGGCGGCAATCATCAAGAGACATTCCAGGCGCGACAAAACTGTCAATAGTGAGGATGAGTGGATTCTCAATGACCGCAAGGTGGAAATTCCAGAAAATATGTTCAACCATCTTGACTCCCTTTGCATACGGCGTCAAAACGTGGAAGCCATCGTGCCGGCTACTGATGGACAGGCTGCTATGCTTGGTGTGGGCGAGATTGGAGGCCAGAGAGGATATCACATCGACTTTGAGTTACAGCTCAGCTCCAGACTTAATACTGAAAGTCTTCGGAATGCATGCGAACAGGTAATCAAGCACCATGAGATACTGCGAACTGTCTTTGTCAAGCTTGGTGCACGCCTATTTCAAGTCGTTCTTCGAGCTATTCCTCGGAGCTCGATAGTTGAAGAAGCTACCAAGAGACAGTTGATCTCCTTCGATCAAGGTGTACCTCTATTATGCTTTCATCTGTTATCTGATGGTTACGGCGGCTGTCAAAGCCTGCGTCTCGAGATACATCACGCTTTGTATGATGCCATATCTTTGGGACTCATCTTCCGCGATCTTGATGCGGTATATAAGAACATGACCTTGTCTGAAGGCATTCCGTTCCACGTGTGGGTTACTCATGTCAACTCTCTAGATCCTACACCCTCAGTAGAGTTCTGGAGGAAGACACTACACGGATCGGCAATGCCTTATCTTATAACATGCCCAGAAGGGGCGACACGTGGTCACACTCTTGACAAGCAGAAAGATTTGACCATCACGCTCAGCAGTTTGGTAGCCATACCTTCAGCGACTCCGTCGAGTCTCGTCAAAGCAGCCTGGGCGTTACTCCTATCCCAGGCCCTGACTATAGACGATGTTGTCTTTGGTGAAGTTAGCGCCAACCGCTATTTGTCACTTCATGGTGTAGAGAGTGTTCGAGGGCCTTGTGTGAACCAGGTACCTGTTCGAGCACGTCTCAATCCGACAATGACAATAGGATGTCTGGTTTCTAAGATTCAAGGCCTGCATGCAACAGGCATAGCACATCATCATTTAGGAACTCGCTCCATCATCCGGGAGTGCACTTCGTGGCCGTCCTGGACTCGTTTCAGTACTGCTGTTGTTTACCAAAACCATGCATCGGTAGGCAACACAGTTAGGCTCGGGGATAACGATTTTCCTCTCTTTATTAGCGGAGAGCTGGGAGACTCCACTGATATCCACGTTATTGCGACTCCTCATCCAAGCCGAGATGAGTTGGAAATCGTGCTACGCTATTCCGATAAGGTTTTCACCTCGGAGCAAATTTTATGGATCTCTGAAGCGCTCACCAAAGTGCTGGACATGTTACCCAGTGCCCTGGCCACAACCCTCAACCAATTTCAACAGTATCTCGCCAATGCCCTCGAATCATCTTATACTGTTCTTTCTGAGCCACAAGGACCCCGCCACATAGAACGTTCTTCAAAAGCTACCGAGGATAGCACTAGTCAAGCATCCGGTAAAGCACGGGAAGTCGTCTTTCAAGCCTGGAAGAACCTTGAGCTGCTGCAGGAGGGTCAAGCCATAGATGGTAGCCTTTCTATCTGGAACCAAGGCGCCGATATATTAACAGCTCTACTACTTTCTGAGGAATACCGGTCCCGCGGACTGGAGATCAGTCCCGATGACATCATCTTGAACCCGAGTCAAGACTCCCAGACATGTTTGGTTGATAGAGAAATGCTGAGTACATAGTAATTACAAACCCGCAACTTTCTACCCTACTACTCAAAGTAGGTCAAGGTATTTTGAGAATTAGATCAAGTCTTCCGTGGCAGAACGTATGACATCCAGCTACTACCATCCCGGTCAGCACCCATGACCACCAACAAGTGTTGATGTACGGTCCATCAACACTTCCCGGATCGGCAGGATGATAGTATACAGAATACCTTCGGACCAAGGTCAATCTTAACAAACACACTCGCCTTCAACCAGAAATTCGCTCTGTAGCAGCCTCTCCTGCTTGTTTCTGCATAGAGGTATCTGGTCAGAAGAATGAATGGGCGTCAACGTACTACTTGGCTAAATCCACGGACTTTGGAGTACGATCTCAAATTGGCGTCCAGTAGATCTCGTGGACGTAGGCACTAGGGTGGGGGGGCATGGAGTGCTGCCGAGATCGTTTCGAAGGATCATGTACTTACAGGGTACTGTAACCTGTGCCATGCTGCCAGGTTTTACACCGCCTCGTTATACGGTCAAATATGCTCCCTTGTATATCAACACATTTTCAGCAATACTACTTTCTTAACCTGGAAGAGGCGTTTACGTAGCCCCTAGCTTAGTTGTGCCATGTCACCGCGTCGTTGAGTGCCGTGAACTCTTACCCCAGTTCTCGCGGGGTAAAAATTACCCCATGGAGATCACGTCCAAACAATCTGACGCTGGCATCGTGTCGTTCATTGGTCAGAAACATTATTACACAATATGATGCACTCCTGCACGAATCCTTCCTCGCTTAGGTTGTTGCAGCTTCCATGCCTGATGCATGTTTTTCTATACTTGGCTCCATTATTCTCTCGTATCCGACTTCGAAGGAGGATTACCCCGCGCGGCTAAACCGACATTATCACTCTCACTTCGACACGCCACGAGTTGGATGCTACATAGTCCGGCGTCCAAACCACACCAGTTTGAAAACGATTAGACTCTCTTGCTCGGACAGGTAGAATCGGCTGGGAAACGGGTGCCTAATGTAACTCAACCTGACGATCTTCCATCATCGTCATACGTTAGACGGGGAATGCTGGTGCTGCATCGTACACCATGCCCAAAGTGGTAGTCCGGTTGTCGTTGTGGTAAATGTACCAATACTCGAAAAGTCTAATCTATTCAAGCTTGCGGAAAATGAAGCATCGAGTTCTTGACAAGAAGATCTCTGGCAAGAGGTAAGTGGGAACATACCAAATCAATTTGAAACATACCCTCGAGCCGGGCGTTGATCTTAACCGACCAGCTGTCGCATATGGCGATAGGAAGCATCAGTTGGACTTGTCTCAGAGGTATAACATAACACATTATATCTCGTTATCTCACACTCGTCCCAAGTCATTCTGTGTTTAAAATATCAAACCGTATATACCATGCCTGATCACTCCCCAATTGCCATTGTTGGCCTCTCCTACCGAGCTCCTGGCGTCGGAAGAAAAGGCTTGTGGGAGTATTTATCAGAAGCAAAGTCAGCCTGGTCCAAAGTGCCTGCTGACAGATTTGACTACGATGCATTCTACCATCCTGATAGCAATAAAGCCGGCTGTATTGCGGCAGCTGGAGGCCATTTCCTGCCCGAGGATGTCTATAGTTACGATGCCCCCTTCTTCAACCTTAGACCTGAAGAGGCTCGAGCTATTGACCCTCACCACCGCATGCTACTTGAGTGCGCCCTCGAAGCAGCCGAGAGTGCTGGTATCACCTTGGCCGACCTCGCGGGGTCCAATGCCGGTGTGTTCTCAGCCATCGGGTCACCAGAGCATGGTCATATGATGGGAGAAGATATGCCAGCTTCATCGACATGGACTTGTGCCGGAGGAGCCCCTTGTATGTCTGCTAATCGTCTTTCTTATTTTTTCGACCTCTCTGGTCCAAGTATTGCCCTTGATGCGGCGTGTGCTAGCAGTACTTATGCTGTGCATCTGGCCTGTCAGAGCCTGAAAGCAAGGGAATGCGACTCTGCCTTCGCAGGGGGCTCAGCCTTGCTTCTAGGTCCGGGTCAATGGAGCTTTCTCGATACAATGGGGTATGCTATGTCTACAATCTGTCCGCGTGAGGTTTCTATATTGTACTTACAGGGAGTCTGGCAGTGCCTTATCACCGGAGGGAAAGTCCTTCTCATACGATATTAAGGGCTCTGGCTTTGGAAGAGGCGAGGGAGGCGCATGCGTCATGTTGAAACGCCTTGATGATGCGATAGAAGCCGGTGACCCCATTCATGCCATCATCCGCAACTCAGCTTGCAATCATGGCGGTCGTTCAGACGGTATCACTATGCCAAGACGATCTGCTCAAGAGACATTACTTCGACGCGTTCACCGAGAAGTTGGGCTGAACCCTGACGAGACCCCTGTGGTAGAGGTTAGTCTCCATTGGCAATCCAGAATAACAGTTACTGATGAGCCGTCCTCAGGGCCACGGAACCGGAACCAAAGTTGGGTAAGCCTAGAATTGGTTGATATTCCAGTTCGAGTGGAACTGACGATGTAGTGACCCAATCGAGGCAGGATCATTTACAACCGTCCTAGCAAACAAACGAACAGCTTCCAATCCTTTATATATCGGGTCACTAAAGTCCAATTTCGGGTAACCTCCACGTCATCTTACCTGACCTTTATCACCCTTCTAACTTGTTTATAGACACCTTGAAGGAGCTAGCGGAATTCTTGGCATGATCAAAGCTGTGTTTATGCTCCAGCGAGGATATATCCTTCCTAATGCAAACTTCGACGAACTCAATGAGAGCATCGAAAAAAAGTATCTTCTGAGAGTAAGAATATTTCTGAAAGCAGCCGGTGATTGGTTTTGTATTGTGAGCAGATACTTACAAGACTAGGTGCCTCCTACTAGGATGCCGTGGCCACCTCATGAGCCAAGGCGCGTCTGCGTAACTAACTTTGGTAAGCTGCGGACTTTAAAGATGTCTTATGAATGATCTTTTCTCACATGTGAAATTCAGGATTTGGTGGTAGTAACTCGGCCATAATCCTCGAACGATGGCCGGCGGATACACCCATGACTGATGGAGTTGATCACACCAACGGCTTGACTACCACGAAAGGCAACGGTGTGCAGAATGGTCATACTAATTGGCCTATGAAGCGTCTATTTATTCTCTCTGCCAAGTCCGAGAGCAGTCTTTCATCTTACCTCTTGTCATTTGGTAAATATCTAGACAATGCAGAGGCCCGAGATGATTCCTATGCTTTTCTCAAAGATCTCGCTTTTACACTGGGCCAGAGACGTTCTCATCATTCGTACCGAGTCGCTGTTGCAGCTGACTCGGTATCCAACATCAAGTCTCTGTTATTGACAGCCAAGCCGAAGAAGGCTAGAGATCGAACAATTGCATTCGTGTTTACAGGACAAGGCGCACAGTGAGTATTTTCCACGAACTCCATTTACTGTTGTGGCGAATACTGATTACTCGAAGACACGCCCAGATGGCGATTGGACTTGAACATTATGAAGCTTTTGCAACTGCAATTGACAATGCCGAGATGGTACTGAAGCAGCTGGGAGCCAGTTGGTCACTGAAAGGTAATACCCCTCATATTTCTACTACAAGTCGCTTCCCTGACAAGAAACTAACATCAACAACAGAGGAGCTTCAAAAATTAGAATCCGTGACTCGCATCAATGAGGCAGAGATTAGTCAACCAGCATGTACTGCTGTACAAATCGCCATAGTCAGTCTACTCAGCTCATGGGGCGTTAAACCAGCCATTGTCACAGGCCACTCCAGCGGAGAAATTGGAGCTGCCTTCGCCGCGGGTCTCATTTCCTTCAAGCAAGCACTTGCTGTTGCATACTTCCGTGGTCTTGCAACTGTTGAGTTGGCCCACAAAGGACAAAGAGGCGGCATGTTGGCACTTGGAATTGGCGCTGAGGCAGCTTCAGTACTACTTTCAAAGAGTAACAAAGGGTATGCAACGGTTGCAGCCATCAACAGTCCTGCAAGTGTGACCGTATCGGGAGACGTCTCAGCAATTGATGAGGTCCATGACATGGCTGTGTCGCAGGGCATCTTCGTTCGTAAACTCAAAGTCGAAATGGCTTATCATTCTCGACATATGGAGCAAGTTGCAGACTTTTACAGGCAGTCTATTATGCCATACTTCTCCGCTGATTCACAACCACAAGACGGCACGGTTTCAGAATTCGTGTCTTCATCTAACACCAACGCCAAGACATCTGACACGCTGACGGCTGATTATTGGACCAATAATTTGGTCAAACCAGTCCAGTTCTCTGACGCCATGTCCAAGATTGTGTTCAATCAACCTGACTCGTCCAAAACACCCAATGTCATTATTGAAATCGGCCCTCACCCAGCTCTCAGGAATCCTGTCAAACAAGTTGTTGACCACATCCGCGAACTGCAAAAAGAAGACCAAGGACGCCGCCATGCCGGTCAGTTCAGCTACTTGCCTTCTCTCGAAAGAGGTACAGGAAGCGCAGACGCAATTCTCAATCTCGCTCAAAGCTTGTTCTGTTTGGGAGTTCCTGTCTCCTTGGAGGCTATTAACAAGACAAACCGACATAATGCCCATGTCCTCACCAATCTTCCTGCCTATGCTTGGGATAGATCCGTACGGTACATGCTGAAATCCCGTATCACCGACGCCAAGCTGCACCCGGGTCAGCCATTTCATCCTATGCTGGGATGGAAGAGCCCTTACACTGAAGGGAGTGAGATGGCCTTCAGACAAGTCTTCACGCTTGATGAGATACCGTGGATCAGAGAGCATGCAGTTGGTGGAACAATTGTCTTCCCAATGACTGGCTATCTCGCTCTAGCCCTGGAGGGCCTGAGAAGAGTGGCTACTGGTACTGTATGTAGCCTTGTCGTGCACGAGTTCCATGCCAAACGCAGTCTGGAGATCCAAGAAGATGAGCGCGTTGATGTCACGACCAAACTTCGACCGGCAGCCACAGGGACTGAGATGTTCTCTTCTACCATTTGGGTTTTTGAAGTTCTGAGCTGGTCACAAGAGTATGGATGGACAGCCCATGCTCACGGACGTGTCGAGGCTGAGGCAAACGAGCCAACTATGAACACGCCAACGTTCAAGAGATCCGCGTCACTCATCGGTAACAAGGAGCTGAAGGAGCGGGATCCAGAGCTAGAGTATGCATCGATTCACAAAGATGGTACTACCTACGGCCCAGTCTTCAAGCGCATGAAGAAGCTCTGGCAAGGACCTGAATATACCGTCATGGAGAGTGAGGTTCGCGAGTTGGATCAAACCTTTCCTTCTCCCTACGGCTCTCCAGTTTCTGTCGATCCACCGACGCTAGATAGCTTCCTGCAGGGGCTGGGTCCATTGCTCGAGGCATACGGAGAGAAGCCTGCCGTGATGCCAAACTACGTCAGTGGATTGCGCATTTCCAACAGCATTCCGACGGAAGAAAACTTGACTCTGACGACGGTCACTCGTCTACTCGACTACGATCTCAAAGCTGGACTGATGCGCATCAGTGTGGCTGTATTTAACACTAAGACGCTATATCCTGTTGCTGAATGGGAGTCGGTTTCTTTTCGCGTTATTGCGTCAGGTACCTCCAGTGATCCAACATCCAGCCTACCTGCGAGCTACTACTGGGATCTTGTTCCTAGCTTGGACAACTTGCTTGACAACGAAAAGCTCTTCAGCCTCCTCCAAGTCGACCCTGCCACAGAAGACGAGCGAGAGCGCGTTCGGCTGTTGAACCAAGCCGGTATTTACTTCATGGACCGAGCATTACGAGAGACCGCTCAAGATGAGAACGACCTCCCTTCACATCTGGCCCGCTTCAGATTATGGGCCTCAGCATGCGTTGAAGAGGCTAAAGAAAAAAGTATGTTTTCAGGCGTAGACGTTGAGTCACTTGTCAAGACTGTGTCTGCGTCCGGCGGTCAAGGTGAAATGGTCTGTGCTGTTGGAGAGCGGCTTACCGACATCCTTCGCGGCAATGTACAAGCACTTGAGATTATGCTCCATGAGAACCGGCTCTCGCGCTACTACGACGATGACTTGACCAACGTCCGCCTCAGTCACATCCTGGCCAGGTGGGTACGCCGCCAATGTGATGTCAAGTCCGGTTTACGTGTCTTGGAAGTCGGGGCTGGCACGGGGAGTGCAACACTTCCTGTCTTCGAAGCCATCTCACGTGGTTCCGAAAAGCTTCCTGACCACTTCAACTATACCTACACTGACATATCTTCGGGTTTCTTCGAGGCGGCTCGCGAGAAGTTGGACAATTGGTCCAAGTATATCACATACAAGAAGCTAGATATCAGTCGGGATCCAGCGCAGCAAGGCTTTTCTTTGGAGGACTACGACCTGGTAATTGCCTCCAACGTCTTGCATGCGACTCCGAACATGACCAACACCGTAGACCACGTGCGATCTCTGCTGAAGCCCAACGGAAGGCTTGTCGTTCTAGAAGCGGGTCTTCATGCCCCGTTGGTGCTTCCTTTTGCATTACTACCTGGCTGGTGGCTTGCCGAGGACAAGTACCGGTCATCGGAACAAGGCCCTCTACTCTCCAATGATCAGTGGCGCCGCTTATTCTCTGATCGAGGCTTCTCTGGCCTTGATGGGGTGATTGAAGGATATCCAGGCGATCCTGAGAACATTTTGAGTATCCTCACCACCACACGCGTTTCCTTGCCAGATACCGTGCACGGTGCAGAAGTAATCACTATCTGTGGACCGATGGTGGATGATGGTGAAGAGGAGTTTGCACAATCAATCGCAGATCTCCTCACAAAGGATCTTGGTTGTGAGGCAGATATCAAGCCTTTCGCAGAGATTGAACCTTCGGAAGATCAGTACTTCCTGTTCATTGACTCGCCAGAGAACAGCATGTTCAAAGATCTCTCCGATGAGGCATTTGACCTGTTACGAGATGCTTTCCTCCAGGTCAAGGGTCTACTCTGGATAATACCAGATAATCACACGCCTGACAGCGACACTGTCAAGGGTATGCTGCGTACAGTACGACTCGAGCACGGTTCGCGAAATCTTCTTATGCTAGAAGATCTTCCTTGTACTGAACAAGGGTCTTCAGCAATTCTGCAACTAGTCAAGAAGCTCTTTGATCCGGAATTCGCGAAATCTGCAGATCACGACTTCGCGTGGCGCGACGGTAGCCTTTGGTTACCACGATATCGTCCTCTCCAAGAAGCTAGAGATATATTCGCTTCGGAGGCAGGCGTCGTGATCCGTAAGGAGCAGGATATCTGGCAAGACGCTGTGTCATTCGAGATGACAGTCGATATGGCTGGCAGCCCCGATTCCATCTACTTCAAGAGAACAGATACACTTGATCAGCCTTTGGCCAATGATGCGATCCTGGTCCAGGTGGAGGCATCGGGAGTCAACTTCCGTGATGTACTCCTCGTGCTCGGCTCTATCCCGTGGACGAGACCGGGTTTTGAGGGTGCTGGGACAGTTCTGCGAACTGGTTCTTCAGTAGAGGATCTCCAACCAGGAGACAAGGTATTCTTTGGTGCTTTGCAGGGAGGCAGCTTCACCACACATATGAAGATGCCATCTTGGCACGCAACCAAGATTCCTCAAAGTTTCAGTATGGCTGAAGCGGCTAGCATCTCCGTTGCATACTCCACTGCGGTCATGTCAGTTTTGCGAATTGGTCGTCTCCAACGAGGCGAGAGCATCCTGATCCACGCTGCTTCGGGCGCTGTGGGCCAAGCCTGTATTGTTCTAGCACGTCATGTCGGTGCTGAGGTCTTTGTGACTGCTGGCTCCTCCGCCAAGAGACATTTCTTACGCGATGAGTTCAACATCCCCGAAACCCATATCTACTCCAGCCGTACACCAGAGTTTCGCGACAGCATCCTTTCTGTCACGGAAGGCAAGGGTATCGATTTGGTCATCAACTCCCTCAGTGGCAATCTCCTGCAGCAGACTTGGGCACTTGTCGCTGACTTTGGACGATTCGTCGAAATTGGCAAGCGAGACTTTTTGCAAAACAGCTTTTTGCCCATGAGGCCGTTTGACAACAACATCAATTTCACCGGAGTCGATCTTCGGAAGATGTTCTTGAACCGACCGGATGAGCACAAGCGATGTCTCGCTAATGTGAACGACCTCATTAAGCAGAAGGTAGTAGTGCCAATCCGTCCAGTGACGCCACTGCCTGTTTCTCAGATTGCCACGGCTATGCGCAAACTTCAATCTGGTCAGAATATTGGAAAAATCGTCATCACGATGAGCCCAGGTGAGCGCGTCATGGCCGAAGCAGCTAAGCCGCTTCTCGGTTCATCTGCTGCAAGTCTTCTTCGTCCGGACAAGACATACATCATCACTGGTGGTACAGGCGGCATCGGTCTCTCTCTTGGGCCCTGGATGATTGAGAACGGGGCTCGAAATGTTATTTTGCTCGGACGTAGCGGGTCAACCCGTCCTGACGTGCAGAAGGTGCTGGGACAGTACCAGGACTCAGATGTGACCATCAGGGCCTTGGCCTGTGATGTCGGTCACCGAGAGGATGTGGCCAATTTTGTGAAGTCAATTAGAGATCTTCCTCCTGTTGGTGGTGTTGTTCACGGAGCTTTGTTTCTTAAGGTATGTTGACTCCTATTTATAGGACTTTTGCAAAGGTGGTACTGACTTACTGGCTACTCTAGGATAAACTGCTCAGTAACACCTCACACCAAGATTGGTTGAACATCGTTTTGCCAAGAATAAGGGGCGCATGGAATCTTCATGAGCTGTTGCCGGACAACCTCGATTTTTTCATTGCATTATCTTCTTTCATCTCTGGCAGCGGAAACGTTGGCCAGTCGGTGTACTCCGGAACGGCGGTAAGACCACCCAGTCATGAGCTCGTAGCAGCTTACTAACTCGACTTAGTCATTCTACGATGCCTTCGCCGAGTACCGTAATGCGTTGGGTCAACCAACAGTATCGATCGCCCTCCCCGTGGTGCTCGATGTCGGCTATGTCGCAGATCGAGACTTGGAAGGAAAGCTTACAAGGTCTCTTGGAGCTGTTCTATCCCTGGCCCATCTACGAACCGTCATCAAAGGAGGAATCATGGGACCAAGCTCCGGTCTCTATCGTGACGGCAAGGCCATCTCGTTCAGTTACGCACGAGGAGATGATAGCAGCACGCTACCATGGCAAGCATTCCACCCACGAGCCCTGGTCGACTACATTAGAACTGAGACACGTGCGGATGGCACAGTTGAAGAAAGCCGAGGCCGTGAAACAAAGGCAAAGGGTCTGCAACTCATCAACAGGGGAGACCCGCTTACCGCTCTTCTTGCTGTCTTGATGGATAAGGTTTCGTCTATCACAATGATCGAGAGAGATGAGATCGAAGCAGATGCCCCTCTTTCTAATTACAGTCTGGACTCTCTTGTTTCAGTCGAGCTACGGAACTGGATTCGCAGAGAGACCAACGTCGAGCTGTCGCCCTCTAAGATTGCTAATACAGCCAACCTTCGTGCTCTGGCAACGTTCATCTTGGGGCAGATGGAAGCTGGGCCCAAGAAGCAGTAAGCTCTATTCTGAGTAGACAACGTATCACCAATTTATTTCCATTGTTACTGTATATGCGCCACGGTCGCACAACGCTCGGATATGACCAGTTACCCGAGACCAGCTAGGGCATTGAGGAGGTTGAGAGCATATTGCATTTCAACAGAATTTAAACAAACGAGCAACCAATAAATATGTGATAGTTATCGATAGTCCACAGACGATCGATAAGACCAAGAAAGAAATGCGTACCTAAACCTTGTCCGAATCTAGCTACAAATAAAGGAAGGATAGCTTGGGGATCCAGATGATGAATCAGGAACACGGGATCCGACGACCATTATCTATCATTATCAATAGTACCACCTTTTTCGATCGCTTGAAGTGATGGAAATGCGGCAACTCCACTTCGTGCCCAGTTCTTGATAACTGTGCTTCCAACGGTACGTTGCGACACGAATACTCCGTAATACATACGCGGATACATCACTGTCCGCGTACCGAATACTCGGGATGAAGACTGGATGAGACCTCACATCGACCCTGCAAGGGTCTTTGTTTCATCACACCCTGACTGTTGGAGCTTGTGATGGCACAATCAATCTTCTCGCTAGAACAGGGTTGGCGGCAATGATATCCTGCAATCTTAATGGCGTTTCATAAAGCCTTAGGGTCAGATGAGAAGCCTACACATGTCCCAGGAAACAGGCGGCAAGTGACGTGAGTGCATCCCGGCCTGGTTCGAGACATGCAGTCCACTCTCCGATGTTCCTGGCGGTGTAGACCAACAAATCACGAGAACCAAAGCTGCGGATCATTGGCAGAAAAGCTTGAATGTAGTTAGATATTTCGGCGAACTTTCTCTGCCAACTGGCAGGTTTGTCTATGATTAATGATGTTCAATACAGGTGACAATTGTCATTACACAAGCATCAACAGAAGACCGCTGTCATAAGAAGCAAGAAGCCCAGGGTAGCTGCATCTATGCCGTTGTAATGCATAATCAAGGTTGGAAGTTGGTCATTGCGTAAGTAAGATGGTACTGGCTAGCTTTTGTTAAAGCCACCGAAAGCTTGGAAATGTGATGATCTATCACAGCTCTTGCAATTGGCAAGCAACAAAGCGCTAAAGCTAGGCGGACAGTTAAGCTTAACCCCCCAGTCAGGGGTCGTGTTTCAGCGTCAGGGTTACTCAGCGATCATCGGCCGGCCTTATTGCACTTCCATGGGTCTTCACAGAGAGCCACGGTATGATAGGTGGTCTTTTAGCTATCTGAAACGAGCGGCAGGGACTGTCTCAATCAAGAATTTCGCCATCCTAAACAGTGGGTAGTTTCATGACAAATGACCATTGTACTTTCGTGAATGTTTACGCATGTCCAGGAATGTGGCTAGCAAGTGACTGAAAATGTCACTGGATGAACGAATAAAACCCTGACAGTGACAGATATATAAAGATTTAGATATCTGCATCAAATTCCTCTCATTTTTTGTCTCATCATCACTCTCTTTGCATCTCATTCCACTCTTTTGACAAGCTGCGCTTGGTTATTCTTCACTTGTCTCACATTGCAAAAACGTTCCAGCCGGTTTGATACCACTTTTTGCCTTTGCTATTTCTTTCATCATATTCCCAATAGACTTCCAGGAAAGAATAATAAGATGCAGTACCGCATGATCGTGGTGGCCACTCTGGCCGTCGGTGCCTACGCCGCTCCCGCTCCTCAAATCACTGGCGCTCCCTCTCTGTCTCGCCGTCAAGAGGGTGGCAGTGCTGGTGGCAGCAGCGTTCTCGATGCTCCCATGACCATTGCAGCTGGCGAGTCTTTCGACGGTGGCAACGCTGTATTCGATCGCGGTGTTTCTTGCACTGGTCAGGAGGAAGGTGGTGACTCTGACGCTGTCTTCATCCTGGAGAAGGGTGCCATTCTTTCCAACGTCCGCATTGGTAAGTCGAGTCAAGTTGTCTTATGGCAGCGCATCATCTAACTATCCCAGGCCCCAACCAGATTGAGGGTGTTCACTGCAACGGTGGCTGCACTCTGAACAACGTTGTCTGGGACGCCGTCTGCGAGGATGCCTTCTCAATCAAGAAGCAGGAAGACGGTGAGACCACTACCATCAACGGTGGCGGCGCCACTGGTGCCGAGGACAAGGTCGTCCAGCACAATGGTGGTGGTACCGTCATCATCAAGGACTTCGAGGTCTCCGACTTCGGTAAGCTCTACCGCAGCTGCGGTAACTGCAAGGAGATGCCCGCTCGCCACGTAGAGATCTCTGGCGGTTCTGCCAGCAACGGAAAGATGCTTGTCGGTATCAACCCTAACATGGGCGACACTGCCAAGATCTCCGGTATTCAGATCACCAACGTCCCCAAGGAATGTATCACCTTCAAGGGTGTCACTGATGGCAGCGAGCCCGAGGAGGTTGGCACCTGTGACTCTGGAGCTGGATCTGGCTCTGCATCCGGTGACTCTTCTGCTGCTCCTGCTACTCCTACAACTCCTTCTGACGGATCTGATGCTCCTGTTGAGACTGAGGTTGTTGAACAGCCTACTGAAACCCCCGCTGGAGGCTCTGATGGAGGTGATGAGTCCGACGACGACGATAACAAGGATGAGGAGTCTGACGATGACAACGAGGAAGACTCTGACGATCAGAAGGAGGAGTCTGGCGACCAGAGCCAGGGCGGATTCTCCAACGGGCAGCCGCAATTCGGTGGACCTGGCCAGTTTGGCGGTTTCCAAGCTTAGTTACTGTCACCGTAAGAGTGAGTGTGCTCGCACGAGTATCAAGCTCTATGGCCAAAAGCAGATGATATAACTATGACATTTGCCTTCTTTTATTTATGCACAATACACGCTAAATCTTTCATCGCAACAACCAGCGTAAGCAATACTGTACACTTTTGTAATGGCCGATAGACTGAGATTAGATGTGTGAAGGGTTAAGTTACTTAAGCTTCGCCCTAAGGAGAGGCATTAGGTCTAGCTTAACCATGAGTAACCCTGGACTTGTATGGTAAGGAGGCATTCCACTGTTCGGTACTCACCATCGAAGACTTACCATCAGGTGTCCAATAGCATAGATGGAGGGCGCATAATGTAAGCTCATAATTTTTCCAGCTATTCTTCCATCTAAGGCTATTGATATTCTCTAGATGGTAAAGTTATCGAATAATGCCATTATTGTATTCTATGTGGCAAAGATAGGTGAACCCTCCGTTTAGTCTTCAATTCTCGCCGCATCATCATATAGACGCAGCGTTTCTTTACCTCAGAATTCAGTTCTCATTACCCAGCTATGCAAAGCTGCTGGCTGCCAACTTCTAAATACACAGCATAGCTATTCAATCCTCGAATATTGGGTTATCTAGCCATGTGCGAAGCTTGGTGAGAGCCCAAGTGTCATGTCGCGCCTCTGACGTCGTATAGTCCTTCATCTCGCAATCAATCCAACCTTTCGTACCACGGCTGGTCGATAGCTTCTCCCCAATCCTACGAGCCGAGCCAAAGTCGATCAGAATGGGTTTCTTGTCCTTTGCCACGAGGACGTTTGTGGGGTTGAGGTCGTTATGGGCCCAGCCTAGCGAGTGTAAATGTTGAATAGCCAACTCCAGTGATTCTATGAAGAGCTCTTTGTTTTGGATGGTGTGGCCGCTCTTGAGGTAACTGTTCAAGTCATAGGGGTGTCGGTCGAGCATGAGCCCAGTGATATAGCCCCGTCGCACATGGCAGCCATGGTATCCAACAATGTTTGGGTGAGGTTGGCTCCTTAGCACTTCCATTGCTTCTGCCTCTTCCACCAACCCTTTTGGAAGGAGATGCACCACTTTATGCTTTAAGAATATATCGTACAGAGCTAGCCTGGGCCGCTTGACGAAAACGTTTGGTGGGAGCTCTCCAGGGGCCTTGGTGAGAGTGAGACCTTGGGGCCACTGGGGAAAGATTTCCTCGTCAGGAATTCGACTGAGGGAGTCGGTAGCATGCTGAAATAAGATGTCCGCCTTTGGCTTGTTCAACTGGCCGTAGTATATCATGTCGTCTTCCACCATTGCGAACATGGTATATTGGAAGTCTCCGGTGTCCTCGTCGACTTCTTCAGACACCCAAAGCAACTCCTCCCAGCTGGTTACCTGTGGCGCCATGGCGACGGTATTTCTGGGTAGGCGGAAGAATGAGCGGATAAACGGATTACCTGGCTTGGCGAGCTCTCTGGTAATTCTCGTTAGGTATCTTCCAGTAGCTGGGCGTCAACGAAGACCGGTCGCGTGCGGTCTGACGGGTGATTATCTGTCAACAAGAACAACCACCCAAAAAGTACGATGTCTCAGAATGCTGGGTACAGATCACATGACCTTCTATGCATGTATTTACTGTTTTGATGTAGAGTATGTTGCGGCTAAGAATGACGGGGTCATCCAAGGACTGGAAAGTGTGCTGGGTTTACTTTAGAAGTCTTGAGTCTTATTCGCCATTAGCGAAGTAGTGTCACCGCCCTGACTTTATTGCGCGGTTCCTGGGCTGATTCATCAGATAACGGAACGGGGTAATCCTAATTTCTCATCGACTCTATTGCCAAGACCGAGCTGGGGAAGACATCTTGGGTGAGAGATCGTGCGCGCAACTACGCGGGAGCACGATGGCCAAAGTATATAGTTATACGGTAGTACATGGATCTGTAGCGCGATCTGCCTCGGCAGGGCCAACCCTACAGGGGTTGCGGTGGCGAAGGCTCAGGAGTGGGTGCTGACTACAACACCAGACAATGCTTCTGGCAGACCTGTCGACGCAGCCCCAGTCGCAAGTGAATACGCTAAAGCAAGCGTCAAACCAGCACATTCTAGGGCTTGCGTACGCGGGTGCGAAGAACAACAATGTAGATGCGAAAAAGCCGAGGGACGCGCAGACGCATCGCGACCATTAACAATCGAACAACATCTCGAAATATGCCATTCGCTTGGAGATAATGCAATCTGCATGGTGATTGGATAAGCACAGCCTTGAAGGATCACGCCAAAACGGCGAGTCAAGGCACACAGACAGTGGCGTCATGGCATTGTTCATTTCGGATTAGCTGGGCCGCTGCCTAGCTCAAGCTGCCCAGTGCGCTGTAATTTGTTACCCTTTTGGTCATATAAAGCCCTTCTGCGGCCTGTTGTAAAAGGTAAGTCATCTTCTTGTCTCCGTGCTCCACACTCGTTTCCCCCCCGCTGTTTTCATTCGTTCACCATGGTTGCATTCAGGAATGTCGGGCTAGGGCTGTTTTTGGCACAGTCTGCTCAATCTACGGACCTTGACAGCAAAGACGGCATCGTAAAGGCGTCCAAGGCTCTTGCTTCGGATCTCATCAAGTTCTACAAGGGCAATGAGAGCGGCCATATCCCCGGACTTTTACCCGAAAAAGAAATCGAAACCGGTGATGGCTACTATTGGTATCAGTCTGCAGCTTTCATGAGCGCATACGTCGACTACTGGCAATTGACAGGCGACGACACCTACAACGATCTCGTGTCAGAGGGTATTCAGTGGCAGGTTGGAGATAAGAAAGACTTCCTGCCCGCGAACCAGAGCAGGAACGCTGGGAACGACGATCAGTCCACCTGGGCATTGAGTGCTCTGACAGCTGCTGAATACGGCTTCCCTACTCCTTCTGGAAGCCATTCCGAGTGGCTCGACCTGGCCACCGCCGTCTGGCAAGAACAGCGTTCCCGATGGGATACCGAAGTAAAGGACGACGTTTGCCATGGCGGTCTCCGGTGGCAGATATTACCATTCAACAACGGGTACAATTATAAGCCAAGTAGGTCAAGTCCCAATATGTTCAGCTATCCCAAATTGACACGTTTAGTTCTTGCCAACGCTCTTTTCTTCAACATCGGAGCACGTCTTGCCAGGATGACTGGTAACCATACATACGCCGACTATGCGTCGAAGACCTGGGAGTGGCTTGAGGCCTCGGAGTACATCAACAACAAGACCTGGGCGGTTTATGACGGCGCGGAAACGGCCCAGAACTGCTCCCAAATCAACAGGATCCAAATGTCTTCAGGCCCCGCTTCACTTGCCATGGGTGCCGCATTCATGTACAATTTCGTAAGTCTATATAGCCAAATATTGAACGTTCCATTACTAACTCATTTGCTCAGACTGATGGATCAGGCGAGTGGAAGAAGCGTACTGAGGAAATTACCTCATCAACTCTGCAGACCTTCTTCAAGGACGGCAACTTCACGGAGGTTGCCTGTAGCAAAGGCACTTGTCCACGGGAATACATCACACAAAAAGCCCAGGTCCACAGATGGCTAGCAGTGACAACCCAGGTCGCTCCCTTCACAGCCGATTCCGTGCTTCCTATTCTTCTTAAATCGGCCAAGGCATTGAAAGCCGCGGGCAATGGTGCTGATGCTCTGGAACGAACGCTTGCCAACTTTGCTGTCGTCTCGAACTTACTCATTGCGGACTCGGCTGCCCCCTCAACACGGAATGAGACCGCCAAGAACAAGGCGGATAAGACAAATGAGAGTCCCTCCTCTACCACCAGCTCCGACACCAGCGCATCAGCGACAGAGGTTAAAGACAATTCTGCTCTCAAGATTACAGGATCGGGGAGTTTCCTGGCTCTCTCCGTGCTTCTTCTGGCTTCTCCCTGGCTTCTTTAGAGTTTAGAAGTGGTGCATACGATAGAACAATGTATCTTGTTACATTTCCACGAACCTTCACTGGAAGCTCATTGACAAAAGTGAAGGTCCGAGATCTCAGTGCTCTCGTTCATGTGTTTACGCTTTGGATGGATTTATCTCTCTATCATTTGTTGTCTACGTATCTCTTTATTTCTTTTGCCATCTGATTGTAGTACGGTGCGTAGTTAGGAAATAGTAAATTAGATGAGATGAGAGTTCCAGGCACTTGTATTGGTTTGTTTCACTCGCGGATGACAACAAATCTCATGTCAATCGGAATGAAGCTTAATAGCAACCCCGCATCCTAGATTCACTACAATCGCCAGTTCACAAACTGCTACTGAACTCTGACTCCTGCAGCAGTATCGCTTCTGTAGTCTCGAGTCGCTTACTGAAGATGCCACCGGCTAATCATTTCACGGCTTGCAAAGCATGTCGGTGAGTTGTCGGCATGGCTGGTATTAACTAACCAGCCCCGCTCACTTAGCATAGACTGACCGGCTCACAGGCGTCCCAAACGCAAGTGCTCGCGAGACATCCGTCGTGTCACCTTGTAAGCATTTAAGATACCACACTTGGCTGGCTCTAAGTGCTAACAGGGTTTCGAGCGTTCTCGGCTAGATAGAGTGTACGATTATAGCCCCGAAGAGGCTAGTGCTAGCTCAGGAACCATCCAACTGGCTCAACCTGTAGATCTTGCTGCAGAGCCAGAGGTACAACGAAAGAACTTCCCGAATTCGTACTTCCTAGATCTCGATTTGTTCCAACCGGTCGGCCGCGATGTCTTAACAAATGTAGTCAACCCATTCTTCATCGACCAACAAAGACGTCTTGCGACCAGCGGGGCCTTTGAATCTCTCGTCGGTAGTTACGAGGGTACCATCCACAAGTGGCTGCCTATTCTCAGCCTCAAACGTCTACGACAAGATGCAAACACTTTGGCAAATGCCAGTCGGCGGAGTGTTGGCGTCCTCATTTTCCTCGCCCTGGAAGCTTTCACATCCCACGGTGGAATGACAGGCAGCGAAAACAACACTTCATCTCAAAGCAACGCTTCTTGCCTGAAAGTCAAGTACTTCAATGGTCATTATGTACTCATTATGCTAGAACTAGCGCGACTGGAAATTGAATCCTGCTTATATACAATTTACGGACGCATCTTCTCTGAGAGTTTCACCTCTGCTAAGCCAAAGTAGTTGCAGTAACTGCAATCGCAATGTGAGAACCCAAATATGTATCGATCCTTGACTCGGGATCTTCTGAACTGGTTCCTGACCATCCTTTCCAAGTATCATTCCTGAGACAACTTTGCGCGGTTCTGGTATAGATGTGTTTCTTCGAAGGTTCGGTTCCGGATTATGAGGGAATCGATGATATAGTAAAGCGATGCGGGTAAGTGGTGTAGTTGTACGTTTCACGTCATTACTCAGGTGGGGAATCCCTGAACTGAGAAGTTGATTTGTCGTCTGATATTCGACAAGGCCGTGTGGTAATATGGGCGGAACAGCGACTGTTCATTCTTTATTGTCGGCCGGAAGGGATAGAGACTCCGGACCAACGAGGAGCCGAGGAAGGCTCGAAGGCGTTAGTGCCCAGGGGAGGGTCGCGGCTGGACGAGGTGGACATGCTGGGAGTCTCGGTGATCATGTTGGAGGACTCGGAAACGTTGACTCCAGCGCCCCAGAACCTATCCATGATGGGGTCGTAAACAGCAGTGTCCCGGCCGTTGGAGACGCTGCGGCTGGGGTCTGTGGTGCTCAGGCGTCTTGTCTGGGTGAGACCAAGGCGAAGAGCCTGGGGAGCAGTGCGAGCACCGCGGCAGAGAGTCTGGATGGAGGAGCTCATATTGGAAAGATGTGAAGATTGGAGGATGGTGATAGTAATGACTTGTCAGATGAGTCTTTTGTAGTACGGAATCTGGGGAACTTGGGCACGGCGCATTCGACTTATATCCTTCTCGGGCAAGTGTCCGGGTCGAGGGTGCTTCGGCTCGGATGAAGGGAATTAGCCTGAAATAGGAAATCAGCCATAGGAGACCCCCCCCGCATTCTCACCCGGCGCACTCCGCAATTACCCCAAAGTGGCCTGACGTGGATTCTGGGAACCAATATCGGTAGTTGTTTTGCCAGGAGGTTCCAGTTAGAGGAAATGGGTTCTTTTTTGTCGATGCAAGTTGCTTGTACTACTTGGTAACCTTTATAATAGTGCCTCTGGATGGCTTTCATCGCAGATGTCTGCCCACGTTTTCTCCAACTCCCAGCGACGTCAAGACACTACAGCTTGTTGTAGGGTCTGATGCTGTTACACTGTCCGAATGGGCGACGTGGTTCCTGCTTTACCAACGGCAATATCATTTATCCTATCTTATCTCCGCATCACGAACATTCTGGATCACGCAGGCTTATGCCAGTGAGACGGTGATTGACCGAGTTAGATGTCGTATGGGAAAGATGGTGTGGTTGGTCTATTGAAAGTGATTGGCAGGTAACGTTACATCAACCACACTCTGCCGGCTGCATTTCACAGAACGAAGCCATCTCACCTAGCACTTAGTTTGGTTGTTTGATTTTATGTTAACTATTAGTTCGAATTTTCACAGTCATATATCACAACGAGGAAGATACAAATATGGCCGGAATAATCAGACATCGTATTCTGGCAACTGTAATAACACCGGAAGTCTATTCGGAGCTTCTAAGCACTCTGTTCAGACAAACAGATAAAAAAGATCGAATCTAGTATAGAGTTTCGCTCGAGTAGTTTCTCGCAAATAAAGCAATTGCAAGTAACATCCATGCCTTTGAAATCACATGACCCATACCTTGGTTTGCGCCTTACTCCAAATACAAGCGTTGGCAAACGATTTGCCAGTGTAAAAAGTGATCGAGAGTGTTCAGATTTCTGTAAGAGAAGTTTGCCGACAGAACCGTCGTAGTTATCCGTCGTTCGTGGAGAGTAAACGTGGGCCATGGCTCGAGAAAGCCATTATACCTGTGACTATACACCAATGACCCTTCTCGCGTTGTCGATTATAGAAATCGACTGTCAAACAAGTAGGTCCCGATTTTGAATTCGTAATCGGTCCGCCGACGTTGAAAATGCCCATCAATATTTGAATATCATTGGTTGCTCGTAGAGGTGATTGCCGACTTTGGCAGAAGCAAATCCGCTACCCATTGCCCGGTCGTTTCGCACCTTCATCATTCGATTCATAAACTGAGTTCCGAGTCTTTCAGTAGCCATTTGTCGCTGATGAAATGGAATTCCTGCCGCAGCGACCACGGCGAGAGTCGCTGGTCATTGTTTTGGTGAGGGCATTATCCACCACGATATCGTCTCTCTTGAGGTTTTGGCGAGGAACCCAGACAAGCTGGAACGCTCCGATCAGTGCAACAGCAACGCAACTAGCCCATGCTGTAGCTGAACCTGCAAGAGCGTAGAAAACTCCAACCAAGGGAGGGGCAGCAGTACGCGCCAAGCACGCACCGGACATAGCTAGTCCGTTGACTCTGCCAAGCACCCGAGAAGAAGGCGTGGCGTCCTTGATGAGAATCAAAGTAACAGGTGCCACGATCAAACCACAGAAGCTCTGCATAAGCAGCGAGGCGTAAATGCCAAACGATATCCACGGCTCGGCGAAAGCGGATAAGAAGGGCATAAGCATATAGGATAAGGGGTACAAGATGATCATACTGAGGAAAGAGTGCCACACACCCACACGGCCAACAAACACGGGGAAGATGACGGCTTGGATGAACAAACCCAGAACACCATTGACCGCCAAGTACACTCCGACGTCATGGACAGTGTAACCAAGACCGCCAGTCCAGTCAAGACGCCCACGTATCTCGGAAGGTTCGTCGAGTAGATACGTTGCAAGAAGGCTGCTTGCAGCCATCTGGTGGTAAGAGAAGATGAGCAGTGCGACGATGAGCATCATAACCGTCCAGTTGAATGTTTTCTCGCCGCCGGCCTCGGAGCCCTCATTCTCCTGCTCCTCGTTCGGGGGAGTCAGGAGATCGTCGGGCAATAAGATAGAGTGCACTGTTCCAAAAGAAGACCGTCGGAGGTCGATAAAGTCGTGCTCAACAGCCATACCCAGACTGGACTCGGCAAAGCGTGGTCGTGATCGGCTGGTGGAGGGAGACATATGTCTCTGGCTGCGGGAGATGGAACTGCGCATTTGAGATCGGTGAAGAGGGGTCCTCTCATCGATGGATTCCAAGTCATCTACCACTGGAATATCCTGGTAGTTGAGAGTACCGTTCTGTCCCTCAGAGCCAGGCTTGACAAGAGTCTCCTCGAGGAGAAAGAGACCCTGAACGACGGCAATGACAACCACGGCCACTGAGACGAGGTTGGGGAGCAGATAAGGGTATCTTCCGAACAATCCATCTTCCGAGAAGACTGAAGGATAGAATACCGCAGGCTGAGCGAGGAAGCCTCCCATGGCAGAGCCAATGATGCCGCCAAGAGTCCAAACAAAAGGCTGCACAGCATAGGCCTTGGCTGTGAAAGAGTTAGCGTTTGCTCCACCATGACAACTCAAAAAGCGAGAATAAAAACTTACGCTCATGCTCAGGCAATTTCACCATCTCGGCAACCATGGTCTGCATAACAGACACGTTGCCATTGAGCGCGCCACCCACAAACCTTGCCAGCAGAGCAACCCAGTAACTCTTGGCCAACCCGAAAATCAGACTCGACAGAGCCACGCCAACAAGTCCAAACAAAACAACAGGTTTGCGGCCGACGCGGTCCGACAAAATGCCCCATCCCATCGAGGTCAGCGCCTCGGCGACAGCGTACGCCGAAACGAGCAGGCCCGCGTAGAGTGAAGCATCTTTCTCATCAATACCCAAATCCTTGACCATGACAAAAGTGTAGGCTAGGATGGAGTTGAATGCAATGGGCTCTGAAAAGCGACATATTGCTGGTATTCGTTAGCATGCATGTTCCTTCTCATGGGTGAGGCGGGGGGCGTGGAAGGTGAGGCGATATTCGTGGCGGTGAAGCGAGGGCGCTGTGACGTACCCAGAATTAGAAGCTGCCTGGTAGGGAAGGCATTGGGATCTTTGGTAGTGGCGACCTTTGCGTTCCTTAAATTCATGATCTGAATGGCGAGTCGTCTTGTTCTTTTTCTTCTCCTGAGAAATTGATGACCAGAGACTGGAGGGTTTGATGTTGCAGAGCCTGAACCTGAGAGTTGGAGGAGAGGAAGAAAAGAAAAATCTTTTGGTGGGCCATATGACTCTCAAGTACGGGTAAGCCTAGCAGGATTTCCATGGGCACTGAATCAGGCGCCTCTGGTAGCACGGCCCGCAGACCGACCTCGGTGCTACGCTACAAGCTACAGCAGCAGTAACTACGGCACTGTAACCCCCCACGTCTACTCCGTACTGCATGTCGCCACGCCCCCTGTTATCTCGCTACGAGAGTTTTTCCATCGCTATCACTTGGCAACGCGTGGGGAAGAGGAGAAAAGGCCGGGTTTAACATTATGTCAACAATGGGATTTGCATGGCATCATGGGTTTCATGCAAGACATCTCCTTTGTTCTAATACGATGGAATGGGCGTTGGCGGAGAGGCAATACCTCTGCGCATTCCCGGGCTAATCCTGCCCATTACTAGCTAGATTCCGATTCTCCAGCACCAACATGAATCACCATGAGGATTTGCTTCTTCCCCCCCCCAAATCTTGGCATCGTGAAGCGCCATGTGGTCTTGTGGCCTCTTGGACGATAATGCAGCGCACTACGCTTTGATGATCAGTGGCAGGCTGCGCAGTGTACACTGATGGTCTGTCTCAGGTGGCAGAATAAACTTTTGGCCATCTTGATGTCGTCAATGTGCATCCCCCGGCTGTCAATCTGCCAAACGAACTTTATACGCACGCAGCGAAAGGTGTAACAGACGACGACAAAGCTAACATTCACGACAGGGTCAACCCTCGACCAACATTTGATGAAACCAATCACACCCTCTGTCTCCAGCGATTCACCATCACATTTTGTTGCACACCGTTTTTCCGCCAAGTCGCAACCAGCACACCATCTTCTCAGGTGTGGCGAGACGGAAATCGTGCAACCGACTAACGTCTAGTGGGAGTTGGGCCAATGAAGACGGAGATTCCAATGTCCTACCGCACGATGAGGCTGAAAACGGCAAAGAGCATTGATTCATGCACATAAGAGGTGATGTGATGTGGTATCGGTAGATGACAGATCGGATTCAGATCTCTACTGTTATCCCTTAGCTTCCCTATTAAGGCCCCCAAGTGGCCAAGCTTACTGATCTGCAGCAGAGCAGTCAGACTCACTACAGAGCAAGGATCTGGAGGATTTCGCTTCTTTTCTCTCGTCTCCCCCAAATCTAATCTGCACGGACCCGCAATATCCGTGCTCCTTCCATGGTATGTCATCGTACCATGGAATATAAAAGATAAGCTTGATACGGCGCCGAAGCCCACGTATATTGCGGTTACATGCAGTGTAACACAACCGGGCCAATCGATACCCCTCTGCTGATTAATGGGAGGCTGATGGCTTATCGCTAGTGCATGAAAGTGCCGCTCCTGTGAACTTGATTGCTGCTGCACTCCCCGCTCACCGGTTCCCCAGTGTCTGGTGGCTGGGGACCGACCGTTCAGTCTTGTGCCACAGCCGAAGCCAGGCAAAAAGCAGGAATCTGTTGGTTGGACTACTGACGATCGAGCTGCCGTCCGTCGCAAAATCCTTGATCATGCGCGAGTAAGATGCGCACACTATCCGAGCAGCCTCCTGAGTAACCTGACAACCCCGATCTCGCGGTGAGGAATCCGGCCATGTGGATTTTGACTTGGGATGGGAAATTGAGTCTGGACTCCCGACATTCAATCCACGATGGTATATTTAGCACGTGCGCCATCAACCCAGACCCTTTAAAGCTGGGCCAATGCTCCGGCGGTGTGGTGCTTTGAAGATATGCCCCGGTCCTGAATTAATCGCGAGGCTTTGTATCATCTCACCTGCTGGAGCCACTCGCTGGTCAAACTGGTATGTGGCTGAACCATTGTGTTCGTCAAAGCAAATTGTTTTTGCCGCATGTGCGACAGGTCGTCTCAAAAGTCCTCGATTGAATCATCATACAGCGGTGCATTACCGTTACATACAATTTAGGTGCGTGGGACAGGCTTCGTATAATATGCATCCCTGCAGATGTCTCTGGGGTCAATGCACGGGGAAAAAAGCATCGCGTAGGCCAGGAACGTGGTTTGGCAGATAAGTCTCAGCGTCATAGAAACTGAAACAACTGAGACGGAAATGCTTGGCAGTCCCGTTTTGTTTCACTTCTAATTTATTATTTCCTGAGCCAGGTACCTGTATCATATCATACATGTTGCCTTGGTGATTCATCAATCCGCTGCTGATATTTAGATTCGAAGGCGACGTGTCTTTTTCATTGTCAGTGTGAGTATCGCGGTCATGGTGTTGAAGAAGATGTATCGGGATTGCATTTCTTGCCCACACGCAGTGGCCTAGAGTAACAAGATTTTGATGGAATGTGTGACATTCACTGCAAATTATAATGAATTGCAACTAGAGCCGATGATAGATAAACGAGGAAATCAACACAACTAGGATAAAGTGAAAGGAGATGACGATAATTGAGACGAACACAACCTGCCAAGGAACAAAAGATCACGCAAACTTCGTCTTTGGGCGCTCTTGAAGTTCCCCGTCCAAGATAATATCAACCTTCTCGTTGTAAAAGCAGACCAAGCGTGCGATACCCGCGCTCTCCTGAGTCGGATGGTTATAATACCAGAGCAGGTTATCGAATCTTTGCCCATCGACCACCACATGGTAGTATTCAGCCTCCCCCTTATAAGGACACTTCGTCCTAAGATTACTCTTGAGAAGAACTGTTTGATCGACAGAAGTAAGTGGCAAGTAGTATCGGGTTGGTAAGCTTGTCTCAAGGAGGTGCATGGATGATGCAGCTTTCGCAACAGTCTTTCCGTTGACCTTAACCTCAACGGGGCGCTCCGAGCGAAGTATGTCAACACGCTTGAAGGGGTCCTTGGCGTGGACAAAGATAGGTTCGTCTTCTTCCAGCCACTGATCTATAAACTTGTTAGCCTGATAACGCCAGCTGATTCTGAACAAAGCATACCTATGCTGCGAAACTCGATTCTAACGGTATCAGAGAGCGGCCCAAGGGTCACGTCCGGGAAGAAACGCAGGACCCGATCTACCTTGACTTCTTTGAGACCATCATGGCCCGGGACAACAAGTTGAGCTACTGCCGCGCGCTCCTTGAGCTCCACAGAGATATTTTGCTTATCTGTCAGTTTAGCGTTCTTTACGTCTACCAACGGAACGTAGATTGTGGGAAAGCTGTCGTGTTCCCAGACGTAGACGGCTTTAGTGGTATCGACAATAGTGGTTTGGTTGTGGATGGCTCGCATCCGGCGCGTCGTCTGGAGGGACTTGCGGGGACCATGCTCGATAAGACTCTGAGCTAGCTCAACCAGGCCAGACATTGCAGCTGAATTTAATTGAGATAGATAGTACAGTAGTTTTCGAGCTTGTGCAATTGCTATTCCAAGGATTTGGGTGGTCTGGTGTTATGAAGGTAGTATACCCCGCTCATGACGCAGGGCTTATATACCGACTCAATGGCGAAGCCATGATTTATAATCACCGCTTCCGAAACTCTCATTTCAAATACAACTTTCACACTGTTTCCATGAATATGGACCAAGACGCATTATGCTATTAAGCTGATATGGTAAGTACCGGTAGTCTCACAATTGTGATAACTACCTAGATAAATGGTCCAGCATGCTACAAAACCCGATGATCTCAGTTTACGTCACAAGTAGGTACTAATCTGAAACCATTCAGATATGACTGGGAATGCTTAGAGTATATCTCTATTTACGAATTCTCAATCCTCGTCAATGTAGACACTGTGTATTAAGAATCCAAACATTACTAGTCGAAAACTACATTGTTATAGCTTTAGCCTACGAGATCACATTTCCAAAGAAAGTAAGCAAGTCGTTCGCTCAGCGATACGTGGCGTAGCTCGTGCAAAGCAGAGATACTATCAATCCTCACCAAATCATGCCGGCTTGCATCATATACCATGAAATTCCACCAGGGCAAGGCGCAGTCTAAGAGCCGGTAGTCCAGCAGTATCCTGGAATCCAGGCGAGGACTACGATGAGGAATCTGTTTTCGATAAACCTGTCAAAAGAGCCCGGCATTTTGGGACTATCGCCATAGATATTAAAATCAGCCTCCACTGAGGCGGAGTCACGACAAGGCAGATTTGAAATGACTCAGCTGACAGTCGAGGCAGCAAGATCCACGCAAGAGCCCAAGATGCCGGGCCCTTTTCTTTTTATATACACCATCGCTTCCTCTCACCCCTCAAATGTCACGGACTCGATCAATCTCCTTCTCAACCACAACGGACACCAAGCACATCCACAACTACAAGCAATCATGAGCAGCAAAAGAGTATACGGTACCCGCTGGAATATCAACAAAATCAAAAACCCGGAAAGTGCGAAATGGCACATCCGGGTCCCAGGCTCAGACATGGTCAACCTCATCAATGGATTCGCCCCTCAAGACATGGACGACAAATGGATGTGCTGCACCAATGGACCTGACGGGCAGGGAAACATTGTAGTCCGCATGTGCAGAAGCTGGAGCAGCAACGAGATCATCGCACTCAAGGGCCGCGTGGAACCCGATGCACACAAGAACCCCAGGATTATTGAGCAGAAAGGAGGAGAAATCTTGGAGATTGTGTGGGAGCCTGGAAAGAAGGATGAATATGAGCCTATGAACGAGGAGAGGGCAAAGGATTTTGCGATGGGATTTTGTAAGGGTCTACTCAAATGCGAGTTGAGGCCTTGAATTTCATCATGATATGGCTTGAGCGGACTCAGTGGTATATTATGGGGGTATTGCTGTGGGATTTTGCTGCTTTTGTGTGGATATTTCCTGTGAGTCTGACCAAAGCTCGAACCAGGCTTGCTAACGCTGTTACGCCATCTTCTTGCGTACGCAATGTATAATATCCGGTTAAATTGTTCTAGTCAAGAGAACATCCTATTATCATATGCTTCATCAGCTGCGCCCTTCCATCGATTGTTAAAGTAACTTACCAGTGCTGCAACGACCCAAGCTCATCTGGTGGGCGGGCCTCTGGGCGGTGAAGGCATCCGTGCCGCCGCAGTCCTACTCTCCAACCGTTCCGTAGCGCGACGATGATTTTCTGCGATTGGACGAGCGGCTGAGGTGTACGCCCGCTGATGAGGCTGCGCAAACTGGAAGGATTGACTATTGTTCATGAGCGGGGCGGTGTCGGTAGAACGTTTAGGAAACAGGTCATCAATGGCTTCCGTAAGGTCTTCGTACAGGCCTCTGACAAATGGCACGATTCCGCACATTTTTTTTCTTGACGGAGATCTTTGAAGTATTGTTGTAGATAGGAGAAGTTGACGAAATGCGCAGGGTGGGTTGAAGATTGTGTAGGGATCACGTGCAGCGAAGTGAAGCCTGGTGCCCCCCCGACCATCACAACAGTGTTACACAAGGGAAGTTCGCAATTGCGCTTGTAATAAGTATCTGATTAATCATGATTAATCATATGTATGCATGTCGAATCAATTGTATCCGAGCCTCGGAGGAATTTCTGTAATTATTTACGGCTTCGGCGATCGTCCCGACTTCTTGAAAGTATCCGTCTCTTTGCCCATTCCTTCTCTGTTATCCGACTCCTGAGCATTTTGACTGTTTGTCTTCCTCTCCTTCTCCGTCATGTCATTGTTTGCAAAAGAGGTCGCGTCATTTTTCCCAGGTGCTGCCTTCAACGAGGCGGTCGCTCCGTCGGTGTGGCTGGAGACAGGTTTCTTGTCGTGCTTAATATCAGATGAGACCGGTGTCTTGACCTTGCCCGAGTTCATGCGAATAGACGTGTATGGGCTGTACGAGGGCTTGGTTCGAATGGCGGATGCCACGGTGGGAAGACTTCTGAAGGTTGAGAGGGATTGGCGTGCGATCGTCATGATTGCGAACGGATGTGGGGGCGAATTGAGAAAGTGTTGATTGGTGGCAGAGTTTGGGGATTTGGTTTGGCGCTGATGATGGAGAGTAATTGTTGGATGAAGAGATGAGAAGCAGTAGAATTGCAGCGATGCCTTGTGGGTAGGTTCTGGAGCGAAAGTAATGACGACATTCCAGACCGTCACTCATGATGATGGTTGATGTCATTGATACATCAATTGACTTCTTTCGGTCCAACAAAATTCCGAAAAGAATCCAGCAGGTTTGCAAAGCCGTTTATCCTCACTTTTTATGGACGCTTCTTTCTTGACATTGTTCAAATGGTCGGTATCGTAGATTTCATTAGCAATCCTCAAAACTCTATATTCAAAGTCGACGACGTACAATTCGACCCACTCCAGAATTTGTCCCTAAGTAATCACTTACTCCCAATATGTTGTGTGTGGTCTACATCAAACATTATGGGCCCTTCGCCTCTCAATGCTCTCCACTGATTAGTTGCATTCATCAATTCGTGGCATCCTTCAACGGCCCATCCCCATCGATCCAAAAACCCAGGCGTAACCTCCCAACTTGTCATCTGGTGCGGCTCTCCCCAGACAATCATACCACGTCGATGTGAAGTCGAATCATCAACCTTGCCTGCGGACACAGAGCGATGTTGTTTCGTAGGTCCTGCGCCCTCTCCATACTTATTGAACATGATGTTGTCCAACAGATTGCCCATCACATCGCTAACAAGTAACCGATGGTTGAATTGATCATGGTGTGTAATGAGATTGTCTCTCATTCTGGGGCACGGGAGAAGATCAATCCAAGTTGCATGTGCTTTTCTAGATTGCAGAGCTGTGGGTCGAAGATGAGGCGGTGTATCAGGACTTGGGGCGACAACGATGGCAAGTCGTTTGAGACCCGTCATGATATTCAACTTCTCGGTCCCCTTAGGTGTTGTTGTAAGATGCTCTGTGAGTCGCGAGAGTGTCGCTTTGTTGTAGAACAATCCCCTGAAGGCATTGTAGTTAACGAGATGCAGTAGGTGGTCTGCAAGAGGAGACGCTGAGTACGCGAATCCTGCGAGCTGTCCGTGAATGTTGAGCTGCTGGCTGTATAGCTCAACGTCTGCAGTGCTCAGTATGCCTTTGTACATGTTGGTCAGAAACAGCCATGACTCCTGCTTGGAGATCGCCACGCTATCTTCATCCGCGTCACCCATATACTGCGAGGGTGAAGAATCGGTCTCCAGGTCGAACTCGTCCAGCCTCCAAAGCTTAACTCCGAAAGCCGGCTTCCGCTGGTTGATGTGAGAGTTGGATGATTCGCCATTATTCATACGACTCCCTATCAAAAATATCAGAGAATGTTCAGTTGGGGATTTTTGTCATCGGAACTGCCCACCTGGGCCCCAGACTTACTGCGTGCTCGTTGATTAAGCCTGTTCTGGATCTTGCGGCGTTGCTTCTTTTCCGGATCGTCCGGTTCGGACGAATCCAAACGACTTTCTTTTTCAGTCCCAGTCATTTTGTAGAGCGAGAGCCGAGTTTCTTGGACGAAACAGGCAAGAATGTAAGTTTGGAAGCGAGCAGAAGACGGAGGCTATTTTGAGGCTGGAATAATGCTCAGGGTGCCAACATGGAAGGGCGTCGCGCTAATACTAATCGAGATAAAAAGTCATCCTGCCCAAAGCGGCGCCAACACGGTATCGGATATAGTCTTCCGGGGTGTATTGATGATCTGATAACCACCAAGAGTTAGTTGGTCACCTAGGCCTCTTTAGGACATAATGTCACCGGCCTATTGAATCCTTCGACGAACAACGGGATAGATGGTCCGCCAGGAGAACCACTTGATTATTCTAAAGCGTTATATTTTCAGTATAAAGCAGGACTACTGGCCCAGCTAATTAAGACTCGATCAACCTCAAGCTCACAATCTATTCATTCTAAAAACCTCATTTCTTCTTACTTCAACATGTCTCGCTACGCATCTCTCTATATCGACCCGAAGGGTCCCGGCGACAGCCGCCCAACTGCTCTTCAGATCGTTGAAGACGAGCAGATGCAGCAACAGCTAGTCGGCAAGACAGCTGTCGTGACTGGCGTCTCCTCTGGTATCGGCATCGAAACCGCTCGAGCTCTCGCCGCTACTGGCATCAGGCTCTTCCTCACTGCTCGCAACCTTGATAAGGCGAAGGAAGCTCTCGCTGATTTCTGGAACCCTGATCAGATGGAACTTGTTCAAGTTGAACTTAGTTCCATGGACAGTGTTAGAGCTGCGGCAAAGAACATTCTATCCAAGACTGAAGAGATCAGCATTTACGTTGCCAATGCCGGCGTCATGGCTACTCCAGAGCTTACCCTCACTGCCGACGGTTTCGAGGAGCAGTTCGCTACGAACCACTTATCCCACTTCCTCCTCTTTGAACTTCTCAAGCCTGCTCTTCTGAAAGCATCGACCCCGGAATTCCAATCTCGCGTTGTCGTGGTTGCAGCCACGGCCCATCGTATGCACGGCATAGCGGCATCTGATGACCATAACTACGAGAAGAGTGGTGCATCAAATTACTCCCCTTGGATAGCGTACGCGCGTTCAAAGACAGCCAACATTTACATGGCCAACGAAATCGAGCGCCGCTATGGCTCTAAGGGCATTCACGCTAACAGTGTGGCCCCTGGACTTGTATATTCCAACATTGATCGCCATATTCCAAAGGAGGTCATGCTTTCGGTGATCAGCGACAAGATGAACCATATTCAGAATACGGGACAAGCAGCCGCTAGCACTCTTGTGGTAGCTGTTGGCAAAGAGTGGGAAGGGCGAGGTGGTGTTTACCTCTGCAACTGTGTTCCAGCGGAGGGTGGTGAAGACGATGGTGTTGCAGTCTCGGAGAAATATGTTCCACATACCTATAGCCCCGAGAATGAGGAGAGGCTGTGGAGGGATTCTCTGGAGATGGTGAAGAAGTGGAACAATTAGGAATATGGAGGGTACTGACAGGCTGTGGATGGTTAGACATGCAATCTAAGGGCCAAACTTATACATCCTAATTATACATAGCAATAAACTCGGAGACGAAACTTAAGCATACTAAAGTCTATTTCCGTTTCTAGAGCTGAGCTCCTGTCGCTCTAAGCTAAGTTAGTGCTGAGGCGGGCATATAGACTTAAATTATGATTAATTTTAAAATGACTATATTTAAGAGGGTTTACCGGGAATTTCCATCTATAATATGAACGGTGTGTCGATTTTACCTTATATAAAAAGCGCTAAGTGGCCTACCTTGGTGTAAGCGAGGAGCATTTGCCGTATAGTAATAAGTGTAGAATAGGTAGCTTGGAGGTTGGCCTCGTTTATGCGATCTGCCCTTGACCAACTGACCAATTTAAACCTGTGCTAGAGTCGTTGAGTCATAGAGTAAATGTGTTTGTGGCGTAGTTCCGGAGCTATTAATGAAGAAGTCATTTGAGACCTTGGAGGCTGAGACTGAATCCAACGGGAACTAGGATTAGGTTAGAAATTCGAGAGACTATATATAGGGTTTTGGTAATAATCCATTTTCAGAGGTGAAATACTGTATACCTTGTATCCAACTTCCTCAGCTTTGTTGAATTCCAACAAACCAATCCAGATCTCGATTTCTATGGACTCTTGAGTGTTACCGCTTTCACCCCGGCTAGTAGATGAGCTTAGAGAATGTATGTAGATCTATAATACCGGTTTTGATCTTCAGAAATCAATTTATCGATGAGACATGATGTCTAGCCAATAGCAACTGGAGCCCAGGATCGTCCTGGTAGCGCTGTAATGCAGCAATCTTCCACTCATCCCATTCCAGACCCTCATCCACCCCTACAGCATCTCGAAGTCCTCGGAAGAGGCCTAGGAATCCGTTCCAGTCCGCGAGATCATATTCGCAGCAGAAAGAAAATCTATGCTGTAACCGACCGTTCCAAACAAAACGGGCCAGATCTCGATGACCCTTTTCCTCAAGTAGGCGTGCAAAAACAACCTCGTCATCGCCCAGGTCGTTCCTACCACTGTAAAAGTCTGCAACTGGTAAAAAGCCAATGGGAGAGTTAAAGGCATGTGCAGGTGACGCAGTGTGAGCCCACTCCCAATCGATAATTCCAGTGACGTTGAAATGGTCATCCACCAGAATATGATCTCCCTTATCGTCTGCGTGCTTCAGATAGAATTTCTCGTTATCGTGGACTGCAGGTAACACATGCGGCACCACGTCAATGAGATATCGGTGGATTAAGTAGGCATCCACTGCTTGCTGCGAGTACATCTCTTCTCGAATGATTAAATCTAAGATGAGTCGGATTGAGGCCATGTGATATTCTTCCATGGATATGAAGGGCCCAGTGGTGTGCATTTCGGATTGCACAAAGTTGGTGAGTGATTCTCGAGCAAATACGCCGACCTGAGATCCTCCGGGGCTATCGAGGGAGCCGAGAAGGTCAAAAGGGTATTTGTGAAGCTCCACAAATGTATCTGCAATTTGGTTCATAACCTTCTTCCTTTGTTGCTGAGTTGCAATGGACCATCTCAAAGACTTGCCGGGTAACTTTTCCATCAGAATGAAACCAACTCCCACAGGGTTGCCAGAGTGCTCGAGTGCAAAATCGTAAACTTTTGGAGCGGGAACACCAGTTTGCTCCAAAAACATGAGAGTTGCAACCTCGCTCTGGATGATATAATCTCGCAATGCTGTCGGAGGAGACGTAGCATTGAATCTGCGGATGCGGGTGATCCATGTGATGCCATCATCAAAACGAACTTCAATATGATAGTTCATACCGCCCATCACAGAACTTCGTGTCGCTCTGTCATACTGGAGCGGAAGGATAGAGCAGGGCATGCCTTGGCGTAAATGGCTGGCTCGAGCCTCAAGGGCGCGGGCATTGATCATCTCGATCAGCTTTGTGAGCTCACTCCTTTCTGCCTCCCGGGCTACAGGGTCGTAAGAGTCCGCGTCCTGACAATTGACGAGTTAGCGAGTAAGTGCGCTGAGTAAAGAACCCAACTAACCTCCCACCGGGGGCAGCTGTGAAACTCAGGTTCAATATGCTTGGAGCATAAATGGCGGTTGCAGAGCACGCAATCGCCGAGAGTGCGGACAGCCGGTCTGCCGCAGCTCTCAAAATCACACACCCATAAAGGCATTGTCGAAATGTCTTCTCGGAGTGCGAGGAATGGGAGAAGAAGCTCTGCCAAAGTAAGATAAATACCTAGACGCGGAACCTACATGGTAGAACCTTTGAGCCAAGTAGGAGGCGCGGCTGTGGCGCTCAGCTATGTACCGTGACGTCGTGAATTAAGGGTGATGAAATGGTGGAGATGAGAGACGAGGTCAGGACGAACACTACCAACCCAGGTTGTTTCAACTAGCGCTGAAAGCCCTGGCTGAGGGGCCCAAAGAGAATATGTCGTGATTGGTGGGTTGGTGGCACGCCTGTCTTCATCAATAACCACTTCGTTGGTTGGCATGAACAGTCGGCCCCTCGTTGCTCAAACCAATGGGTATATTTTAGGTGCGAGCCACGACTTCGGAATTCGCGAACCGGAAAACCGGCTTTGGCTACGCGTCTCTGGAACGCTAAGAGAGATAGATACATTCGGTACGTGGAAACACCCGCCCTCAATATGCATGTGCATGTATACTTGCCCAAATCAATGTCCCATGCGTAACGCCCATTGTTACCATTCTATGGCCACTTTGTTGCAGCAGTCAAGTATAAAGGAGCAGACCGTTCGTATTTCTTACGAGTATTCTTGCCAATTACACTTATCCAACCTCCAATCGGGACTTGATCAGCAATACATTTATCTTCTAACGGACCACACTGTTACGCTTTCACAAAATCCCAATACTTTATATCAACAAGCCTTCTACAGCTATTAGGTGTGTGAAGAACGGTTGCGAAAGCGCTCACAGCAATCGATAGAGGATCCATGATACCAAACTGAGTAAGTTCAAGATTTAAGGTTGAAAATCCTGGGTAAGTTGGTGATAAAGTGGACGCTTGTTTAATGGTCTAGCTTGAGTGTTTTGGGCTGGAGCACCAAGTCAGCCTAAAAGCCCTGCTTGTCATACTTGGGGCCTGCGTTGTTTACAGTTTGATGTCATCCACTTGCGTGAGGCTGCATGCTTCTTTGAAGTAGCCCAGGGCCTTGTCGAGATCAATTGAGAGTTATTTATTGCAAAACAACTTGTAGTTGTCCAGCCCCAAGGCGTGAAAAGCTCCAGCCCGACTCACGATTATCCGGAAACATCTGGGTCATTATCTCCCCTATTTCGATAGCCTCTTCCAGTTTTTCCAGGCTCCCTGACGTTCGGTAGCTCAACAGTTAAGTAAGTGATACATTTATTGAACCTTCGGCGGGTCGACATCAGGGGTAATTCCCGAGGTCTGGATGTTCGAGTCAGTTTCCAGAAGCTCTTGAGCTGCGGCGATAGTGTCTCTGTAATCCTGCACTGCACTATTGACACGAGACTTGATAATAGTCTTTCTTGCAAACAGGGACTTTCGGACATAGCCCTTGGCAGCGCCCATCATTTCCGCAGCCCGTTCCAAGTCCCGCCCCATCTCTTCGAAAGTCTCCTGGATCTCTGTCAATGCGACTTTCGCCCGGGCTATCTGATTGGACATCATCTGGTTCTGTTGCGAAAGCAAGGTTACAGCACCGATGACACCTTCAAGAGAGGCAATCTCCTTTTTGTCCGAGGCTTGAAGATCGAGTTGTTTCTGGTATTCTTTCCATGCAGCGTCTGCCTTTTTGTTGTATTCTATCAAGACAGTTGTACCAGCGATCCATCCCGCAATTGGGATCCAGATGTACGATACCGAGGTATTAGCCACCGTCTTGTCGTGATCCTGAAGAAACGAAGAATGCATTAGCTCAGTCCAGTTTAACATTTCCCCACAACAAGGAGAAACCACGATCCGAAGCCGTGGGCGCGATCGTAGTTAGAATCTGTAAGCTTACATATTCAGCTTTGGCGGTGTTGGCATCAGTAACAGCAGTTTGAAGGGCTGCTCGAGCGTCTTTAAGCTCAGTGTTAAGCTTGGCCATGAAGCCATCAGTTGCAGGCTGGCCGTCCTGGGCGGATTTGCCTTGGAACTTGATAACCACCTCATCGACCTCGGCTTTGATGGTTTCAATCTTATTTCCATACTGGGAATGAATATGTCAGCCGATGATTTTTGATTTGAAGAAGAATATGGACCAAGGGGAAGAAAGTCTTACCGAAGTAATGGTGCCTGCTAAAGTTTCAATCTTGGTTGCTTTGTCTTTGGCTGTCTTACTCATGTCGTATAGAATGTCGCTAGCTGTTTGAGCTGCGCCCTGGAACTCGTCACTTTCTTCTGAGCCCGGTTGAGAATACTTATCGCTTGTCAGGATATCAAGTATGGCCTGGAAGCTTCCCTCCCCAAGCCCAGTCAGATTATCAATAGCAACCTGAGCAATAGTGATTGTTTCATTTGTAATAGTTCCTATAGGGATATCAGAGCTGTTATAACCAAGATCTGCGACGCGGTTGCATTTTTCTTCTTACTTACTGAAATTCGGCAAAGAGTTTGTGTTGAAGTCGTCACACGACTTATAAACATCTACCATGGCATTCTCTGTTTGCTGTTACTATGTGAGCAGCAAGCTCAGATAGCCAACTTGTACAAGAAATATCCAATACTAACAAACATACCTGATAGATGTTAACGTCGAGATCAGTTAACTGTTTCAATCCATCCTTGGGATGGAGACCCTCAAAGGTCGCTGCATCCTTAGGGAACGCCAGGCCAGCTGCGACGTAGACCTTGATGTCTGCGAGACAGGAAAAATAAATATTAATAATTATCTGGCAGAGTTGAATCATTAACGTACCAAGATATCCATGAGACTGGATAATGAAACGAGGCTTCTTCTCGCCCGTAGTAGTCCCATTGTCGTCAGTGACATTGACCTCTTTGATCAGATTACCAGTTGCGTTGCTGAAAGCTTTCACCAGAGCGTCGCCGACATTATCAGGGAGACGGGGAGACATATTAAGATGCTGGGTTTGTCTGAATTTGTGATGAGTTGGCTCTTGGGGAAGTTGAGGTTTGAATCGAAGTGAAGAGATTCTGTTTTGAGAGCTCCAGAGTGACTATAAATACTAAATACTTCAGTGGGTGAGTGATATTCGTTGACTAACAGACTCACTGCCTGCTCTTTCGTCATCATGTTCCATGTCTTGTATCCCGTGAGCATAAAGAAACAGTGCTGCGTCAAAGCGGAAAGAGATGGTCCCAGACTAGTCAGCTTCAACCTTTCAGCTCGCAACGTCAAACCTTTCTTCCATGCATGCGGCTTGCCTTTGTTATGCATCCACAACTTATAAACGATCAAATTACAGTACGCCAGCCGCTGGATATGGCTATTAGTTGTGGAGAAGAGTCAGAAGGATTCTGCTAGAGCACTGCATACAGGATCATACGGGCAAGACTCCCACTTGGCCAAAAAAGCGCCCATAACCTGCACCAAACGTAAACAGTAAAGACGGAACCCTGGCAACAAGGTAACAATTCATCAATATAAGGTGTCTTCGTTGCATTATCCGTACGTGTCAGAAACAATTCAACTGAGACAAACGTCTCTAAGGAGTTACAAGCTTGTGATTGCTGGATACTCTATGCATTCAACTTCATCCAGCCACTTCATGTAGAGTCCAACTGTACACTACATAACCCACCATCCAAGGTTATCTACATACAACCACTAAGATGAGTCCATTTGAGGCAAATCCATCTTGGGCCCACAATACTACTTATCACTGAGGAAATTATGATCCAGTACCTGAGTTCTCAGTGGATACATGTTTAAATAGGTGCCTCGGCGTTCCAGCCGCTCAGCCTAAAAACACACCTGAGCCGTTCTTTAGTTCATGCAATGCTTTTGAGGCCCTGAGACATACCCCATTGCAGATCGTCTTAGCCAAATCAAGATATCGGCATCTGAGCCCCTGCACCTTTCTGTCGTCAAAGCTAGCTAGGTCTTCTTCAGGGACTCGCGCTAGCATGCTTTATCACACTTTCAATGGGTGATGTGGGTTAGATCTGACCATTCGGATGCTCCTATCTCCGCCATGCCGCAAAGAAAGCGGGACGGCCCCCCCAGAAAATGATGTATCAAATAAAACTGAAGTTCAAACCTATCATTGGAAGTGAGAGTTTATAGTAAACTACAGTACTCGAGGCGGTGACCAAAAGACAGCGGTGACGTAATTTGATGTGCATGACGGCATCTATGTCTTGAACTTCCGTGTATTGGTTGCGATTTAACCCGCCCGTTCTGCTGACAGTATGTTCCAACAGCACAACTGAGACACTGAGTGCCGCAGTGACATGTAAATGATGTGAAAGCTTCATCTTCTCGAAAGTTAGGGGTTCGGGCGATCTTGTGCTTATGGCTGGCCGAGGACAATGCGCTGCGTAATGGAACTGGTTATCAGACAACAGAATAGTATGTCACAGGCGTAACGCATCACATACATCTTTCACCGCTCTTGTACGCAAGCCAATGCTATCTTGTATATTCAAAACACAGCCTGGCAGCATCCACCAGCCGTGCCTTGGCCTGCAGCCCCCCGATGCGTGACAACATTTGAGGTGCAACGAACAAAAATTCCCTGTGCTATTCTAATCGCTCTACCTACGTCACGTTTACGATTAATGGGTCAAATAGTCTTACGTCGTGCATAATGAACGTAAAGTCGCTACAGGATTCTGGGACACAGTTCTTCTGTCTATTTGGAGAGTCAGCCGGCATTATGGTCAAGGACTTAAAGGTATAGAAGATTCAGTAGCATGATATTTGAATGCTTTTGGAAGTAAACATACCGTATCTTAGATTGTCAGGGGCGTTTTCTGCGTCTGTTATAGGGTAAGAAATAGCCCTAGTCACATTCTATCAATCCCGCAGAACGGGACTAGTCACTGCAGATACTAAGTTAGAACAGAGTGTCGCCTGAATCAAAGTCCAGAGTCACAGTGCCAGCCTCTAAGGACTTCTACTATTCGGTCAAAATTTGTGGAGACTAAACAGAGCTTGAGCTACACGCTTGTACATAAGTACATCAAATCTCTGCTGAATCACACATCACAGGAGATCGATCGTCCTCAGTCCTCTTTACTCTCGGCTTACTTACAGTTATCGTTATAGCCTTTGTTTTTTGCAACCTGCCACCTCTCTTGAATCAAAGGCGCAGTCTTCATCATGTCTCTTCAGAGATATCCTCCGCAAGAGACATATGACGACTTGGACCTCAAAATCAATGCCCTTACCGACGAAACTGAGTTGTACGAAACATATGATGTAGTCGGAGTTATCGGCCATGCCCGAGGTGGCCAGCTTGATTTGGGCACAGCTCTTCAACGGATTTCTAACCCTCCAAAGACTGAGTCATTCAGGCCAAAAGACCGGAAAGTCAGTCAGATGGAGATATACGCCGATCATCTAACAGCCTCGACACCAGTCCAGCTCCCTTCAGAATGTGACTCGATGATATTGGTTGCTCGAGTTGCTTTTAATGAACCCGAACCCGTTGTGTTTGTGCTTTCTGATAGCTCCAAACAACTCAGAATCGAGTTGCATTGTTCACAGCCGGCACTCCCTATCACCTTCAACTTCCAACTCCCCAATAGTGAATCTCCCATCAGCCTCGTTGCTGATCCAGCAGAATCCAAGCCGGGTCATCGCTACTGGGGCCTTGCCGTGGAAACTGATGGTAGCACCTCTGTCGAGTCTTTCACAGATGCAGACACAGTGGCCGACTTTTTTGCCAACTCTACTCGTTCCATTGTGGATATGATTCAGGATAATGGTAAACTAGCAGGAATGGGCTGGGACACGTATAATAAGTAAGCCTTCTCGTTACGGTACTCCATAAAAGAGGCTCTAGCTGACATTGGCTCGATAGTAACCTACGTCGGCTCCTCAACTACCAGCTACTATTGGCATCTAAAGTTGCAGATATCGACCGCACGCAGTCGTACCAGATTGCCGGTTTTATCATGCAAATCTGTCAAGGAATTCCTAAAGCCTTCGACTTATACAGTCAAGCCAGCACAATAGCTGCATCTAAAGGTATGTTATGCATTCTACGCCTCTAACTAAAACTATTGTTAACGTTGTTTGCCTAGTGATCGAGCAAGGTGCTGCCATGACGAGTCTTGTCCCGAAAATTGACCTATCCACGGCTCATCAAGTTTTAAGGTCACGTCTTGACTCCGCCACCGCATTTGACACTGCCTACAGAGAGTTCCAGGGTCAAGATGCTAACACCAAGAACGTCGCCCTCTTTGCCAATATCGCGCTCGAAAAGTCCAATGATTCAGATAGAGTTTACTCCTTCATGACAGCAACGGCTCAGAAGAGACTCGGGGACGCCCAAAACTCTTTCCATAAAGCAAATAAAGAATTTCAAGCTCTTCAACTGACCCTGAAAGAGAATCAAGAGACTTTCAAAGCCGGCATAGAAGCTTGGAAGGAGGCACAAACCTGGAAAGCTGTTGGTCAAGTATTTACAGCAATTGCTGCTGTGGCCGGCGGTATTGCTCTGGCTGTTGCTGCACCTCCGGCAGGTGCGGAGGCTCTTGGAGCCGGGGCTGCAGAGCTGGGAACGGCCATTGAAGCGGCTCAGGATGCTGTTGGCCTTTGGGAAGAGATTAAAGGCTTTGCCGAAACCATCAAGAAGCTCTACGAAAAGATTGAACCATACTTGAAAAAGGTACAGGAGCTTGTTGAGTCCGTAAGTAAGATCATCGATTTGATCAAGAGCAAAGCATCAATCGACGATATTGGGAACAACGATATAGCCAAGCTCAAGTTGCCAGGTGTGTTCAGTTTTCTTGATGTTCATAGATATGGCCAAAACCTGACGAATACTTACAGGCATTACTGGCGAGGATGTCACTAACTCTACTGCCGACTGGGATGTTTTCCAGCTTCAGATGAACAATCTCTATGACGGTGTAAGTGCAGATCTGCCACCTATTTATTCAAAACGCAATTGACACAGCATCATGTAACAGATCAAATCTGAGAAGATTGGGGGTGCCAACGCATTCTTCCTGACAGTTAGCAAGATGGTTGTTCGCGGCAAGGCTGTTCTTGCCGGCCAAATGGCTTTGAGTTCAGCGAGCGATGCCTATCTGACTGTCATGCAGCAAAGTATTGCTCAGAAGAGGCATACAGATCGTTTACGGCAGGCCATTCCCCAAATCCAAGGCAACCAACTGGCATTCCGAATCATCAAGTTGGCCTTCGCTGAAAGGCTATTAGCTCTAAGGAGTTGGATTGTTCTTGACTTCAGTCAGTATGTAGCGTCCTATGCCTGGAGCTCACTCAACACAGCTCCACCCATCACAATTGATCCGATGAAGGATATCGGGAGCTTTCTTCATGATGCTGCGACTCTACAGGCGTTATCCGCCCAGGTTTACTCGAATGTTCGTGCGCAGACACGTTTGTTCAGGCTTACTTCTGGATCAGCTGCTGCCGATGGTAGCACCGCTAAGCTGGACGTTCCAAACGATTTCCTTGACTCATTGAAAGGCAATCGCTCCGCAACCTTTAACATCGATTGCGAAAGCCCCATGTTTCAATACTACGGTCGTATCCGTTTGAGCAATGCTCGTATATTTCTCCAAACATCGGCAGGGATGGAGTCTACTCCCGTGAGTCTTCGTGTTACCCTCGGGGCCTCAATGAAGGATCTCAGTATGGAGAAGACACAAATGTCCGTCCCAGGTCCGGGGAATGCAACTGCACCTCGTGTCTTGCATTTTGTTACTACTGAATCGACTTTTGGCTTTGAGTACGTGGGTGACAAGAGAGAAATCTTGATGGATGGAGCATTCTGTGGTTTCTATGATTCATCTTCTTTGCTATTGAGCCCTTTTCGGACCTGGACTGTCACAATTAACTCGATGATGAGTCTAGAGGCAGTAACCGGAATAGCGGTAGAGCTCGCATGCGAGGTTACATATTTGTAACTTCTCTTGATCGAAGCTTAGTTTTATTAAGCACTTTGTTTTGAAGTAAAAGTCTTCTCCTTGCCGCTGCTATATGTATTGACCCATATTGGTATGCAGTATGGGCCTTTAAACTATCGAAGCCACTTTGCTATAGTGTTTCTCTCTAATAAGATATGTTGCTATAATGATATAATTAGACTTTTCCATGACCACATCACGAATGCCTTGGCCCAATGCTAGCATTTAAAATGCTGGACGGTAACGAATGGCATGGATAGCATCACTTGTTCATGTTTATGACAACAGATGTAGTATATTATATAAGCTAGTAAAGTCCATCAATACACGGCAGGATACGGTGTGTCTAGAGAAGAAAGAGAAAAAAGGAACTGGAAAAGAACGACGGAGATCGAGGCTTTATACTGGTTCCGGTCAGCTAAGATTCGGGTATTCTGAAAGAACATGGTCCACATCCTGATGTGGCTGGAGCCTTTATGTGCTGCCTGGAAACCTTGTTAGGACATATTAAGTGGGGGTTTGCCATCTGAGAATACTCTATGCAGGTCATGGATTTCATTTGAGAGATTATTTGTGATAGACTTCATGGCGTTACTCTAGCACTGCGACTTGAGCTTTCGCTACACGTGAAGGAATCTGTCGCCGCGACAATGAGACAAGATAAGGTTTGGAGTAAATCTATTTACATGAAGGCGTTTGCCTACAATCTTCCCTTTCATATGGCGTTTTGAAGTTACTTCCTCAACACACCCACCCTGCTACCTCGACACCACATCATGAGTACGTACTGTCGACCCGCGAGTGTTCCCTCTTGAGAAACTGCTGGAATGTACCCAGAGGAATTCCCCATTCTTTAACACTCTCAATATTGACCTTACTCTCCAAATCTCTGGACATGAGCTGAACAGACACGAAGATATCCGTGTCTTTCTTGGCTTCAATCTGGTCCTCTGTCAAGAACACGTTGCTCAACGGCCTTCCACTTGCTTCCCCCAGCTGCCGCATTATCTCATCAGGTGACAGTTTCTCACTGGCTATCTCGATCGTCTGCTTGTTAAAGCGGCTGGGATCAAGAAAGGCAGCCACGGCAAACTTTGCGAGGTCCTCCAGATCCATCATCGGTAATCGTACGTCACGCGTATAAGCCGTCGTCCATTTCCCAGTGCGCACTAACTCGGGGAACATTTGGTTGGCCTTGGGCTCCAGAAAGTTACACATGAAGAATCCTCCGCGGAGGATAGTCCACGTGTCAAACCCGGAGTCTTTGACAATGTCTTCAATTTCCTTCTTCCATCCGTGTGCCCGACAAACTATGTGGTTGGGGTCGTAATACCGCCCCTTCTCAAGGTCTTTGACAGCCATCGCACTGGAGTAGATGACATGTCTGACACCTGCCGACTTGGCTATGTCGAGGATGCGCTTGGCTTGTGGCACTTCAGAGCTTAAAGTTGCGATGTTGGGTGCCAAGTTCAAGAAAAGATGGGTGCATCCGTCAAGGACTGCTTTGAGAACTGGCCTATTGTCCCAATCACCAGGTGTCACCTGAGCACCCCAATCTTGAAGCTTTTGCACAGCGGGAAGCTCCATATTTCGGGCTGTGGTCTTCACAGCCCAGCCGATGTCAAGAAGTTGCCTTGCCACGGCAGAACCTTGTGAACCTGTTGCGCCGGTAACAAAGACGGTCGACGATACCATTGTTTGAGCAGACATGGAGAATGAAGCGTTACAGCCAAAGACCAGAGTCTGTGAGTTTTTGATATTATAAAAAAATAAAAAAATCCATCTAGTTTGGTTTCTTTTCATGTCTTTATAGTCTTCGCAAGTGCCAAAATGGTGCGTTGCGGACTTGCGGACTTGCGGACTTTTGAATGGCGTGTGTCTGGCTCGCTCCTTTTCCGTATCCCAATAGTTGCTTGTCATATCTGCTAAATCTAGGCCTCGAAAGAAGCCGACTTACCCGGCTCCCTGTATCAGAAAACAAATCAAACCGGAACGCTACGGATGGTCTCTGCCATGTAGGGCCGCTGTGCCCACCGCCGGATCAACATTATTTGCCGCATATCTGCTACTTGGAAGACCTTCAAATAAAATCCCCAGTAAGCTTCAAGATTCAACTTTCTGTCCGTGAATGACATATCTATCATATTCTTTAGCTTATGTCTTATGCTGGCATGTGCACTCGCAAACTCACATCGGCCAATACGCATGTATGGACGTATTCTTGATATCTTTCCTCACTTCGGCGAGGAAGACGTCCAGCTCAGGCTTGGACCAGCCCAAGATCCTAGTGAATAGTGCAGTACTGATCCCCTCGAGACCACTTGCGATATTCTCAAGTGTCCAAGAACCTTAGTGTTATCAGCCACTGTTACTCCCGCATCGGAAATGTAGCTTAGCTCACCTAGTTCTTTATATTTTGGATGTTTTGGCCAACGGTTCTGGGGCCATTTGTAAAGTCGTTGTGTAACGTTCTTGAAGCTGGCTGCTTCTATCTGGGATTTAAGAGATGCTGTTCCGCCAAACGGGCATCCAATCCTTTGGGTGCTTTCTAGCAACAAGTTCGACCATCTGTAGAGCGCTGTGTTGGGAGACATAGTACCGTCATCAGATGTCGGAGGAAGAATGTCCACAACCTCGATGTAACCACCCGGGTTCAGATGCGTCAAGATTTGATCGAAAAAGCGTGGCCAATTTGCGAAGGACACAGTCATGAATCTAGCACAAATATAGTCAAAGAGGTCCGAGAGTGTTCATTCATCTTCCAGGTCATCAAATTTATCATTTTATAATATATTTTATCTATGCACGAGCTATGACGAAGAGTTTATCTTCCTTGGCATTCAAACTAATACCACAAGGGTTGATAAAGACCCCGGTCCCAGCACCAGCAACCATACGGACACTGCCAGAAGCCATATCCTAACGCCAAACTCCGTTGGCCATCTTTGGCTTGACTGTATTATCAAAGTTATCATAGCCGTAGTATCCATCAGTGAAAAATATAACTCCCGATTTCGTGATAATAATATCATTTAGAGAGTTAAAACGGTGACCTATAAAGTTATTCAGGAATGTAAGGAGTATATTATTTACCCCAACATTTAAAAGGCAGGATAACTGGCTATAAATCGTACTATCTTATATGACTAATATTACTCTTTAGTGGGAGCCAGGAACACCTTCCATACCACCAAGTTCCTCGCTAAGCAACTTGCCACCCACAAGTATTGGAGTCGCATCCAGCAGGACATAGAGCATCCGCGCCCAGGTCTGGCAATGATTGATCCACTGGTGCATGGTGCCTCTCTGCACCAGCGTATCACCTGTCTTGAGGACCCTGCTCTCACCAGAATCAAGCAAGCACTCCATTTTACCGAAAAGGACAACCGCAAAGTCGCAGCTCACAGTCCGATGCATCGGTGATGATGCCAGTGGTGGATAGTCGACGTAGCGGAGGACGGAACCATTCTGTTTGACAAGGCCGCTGTTCTTGCGGGTTTCGTGAAGGTGGGCGAAATCGGCGAGGTCTTGGTTGTCTGCCAGCCGGACGGGCATTGAGCTTGTAGCATATCCTAAACCAAAGCCCGCAGGGTCGAGCTTGGGACCGACAGGCCAGAATTGCACATTTTCAATAATGTCTTCAAGGTAGACGGCTCTGCCAGCCTCATCATGCGTAGTGATGAATCGTTGTGGCTGTGGCAATGTATTTTCCTGGAAGTGGTCCGTAGCGGTCATGGTGTCTTGCTGGATTGAATAATCGATGTATAGTAATGAAGGAGAGGGGAGACCAGAACGACCATTTGGGGTTATGTTTAACTGTTGCGGTTGGCTCCCCAGAAATATGGAACATGAGCGGAATCGCCCTCGGCAATTGAATATGGGTATTTGCATTCGGCCCGAATGGGAGCTTGGCCGAGTTTTGCTCAGACTGGATCAACCAACGAGATGAAGTCGGGCCGTGTCTCCAGCTATTCGTGTTATGTACTGTACTGTGAGATCTTTGGCCTTGGGTTTCACGCGAACCCAAGACATACAATGAATCAGCTGAGCGCACTTTAAGGGGACTATGCTGCCACTAGCATTACAGACCAAGGCTGTTGCGTCGAATCGATAGACCAAAAATAGGGTTACCAATTCGGTAGCATAAACGGTATTATCACAACGAACCATCAACAACCGCGAGCGATGGCGTCCTGGCCGATTGAAGTCTCGCCCAATAGCCCCTTTACTCTAAGTAATATTCCCTTTGGAATATTCACGACACTACAAAAGGTAAGTCCGGGGAGGGTCGTGTGCGACGCTGTCCGGGGTTAACACTATTGCCTGGCAGGTTGAGAGACGCGCTGGGGTAGCGATTGGCGATTTTATTGTTGACCTGTCTAGTCTCGAACAAACGCTCTTGGATGATAAGTGCTTGAACAGGTTGAAGAACTTTAGCGGAGCCTTTGTGTTTCAGGATGGAGATCTCAGCAAGTTTGCGAGCCTACCTGCCGTGACCAGGAGGGCCTTTCGTAATACGCTTATTGACTGGCTGAGTGACGGGATGTCGCCATTGTTTGATGATGCCTCGAGGACTGAGCGTATCTTTGTTCCCATAGCGGATGCTACCATGCATCTGCCATTCCAAATCCAAGCTTTCACAGATTTTATGTGTTCGGATGTCCACGTCGAAAATGTAAGCGACAGTTGTCGCCGGCACCTTAACAGATCGACAATCTAACTTTGACTTAGTGCAGTAACCTAGCCGGAGCCTCGATACCCCCGAGCCATTACGCTATGCCTTTGGGGTACAATGGCAGAGCATCCTCTGTTGTGGTCGACGGTGAGCCTATCTATCGACCGCAGGGGTTTATCAAGAACCCCCGGGACTCGTCAGTCTCGTTCCAACCCAGCAAGCGAATGGATTACGAGGCCGAGTTAGGCGTTTTTGTATCTCAGCCGCTGCCACGTAATGCCTACATCAATGCCGATGAAGCCGACGATTACATCTTTGGATTTGTCGTACTGAACGACTGGTCGGCGAGAGATATCCAGTTTACGGAAATGACCCCTCTAGGACCGTTCAATGGCAAATCCTTCGCTACCAGCATCTCACCGTGGGTCGTTACTTTGGACGCCCTTGAGGGGGCACGATGTGCTTCATCGGTCACGGACCTTCGTGATGGAGGCTTGACTGGTGCATTGCATCTACGCCATAAGGATGAAAGATCCACGTGGGATCTGGAATTCGAGGTATCAGTCTTTAGTAAGTATATAGCCATCCCCAGACTACGACTGAAAGAACCTAACACCAGGAGGACCCAAGTCTAAAAGCTCAGCACCTATCATGACTTCACGTTCAAACCTCCGTCACCTTCGCTGGTCACCCGGTCAGATGCTTGCACATATCGCATCTTCTGGCTGTGGCCTGCGCACGGGTGACCTTTTTGGAACCGGCACAATATCGTCTCCTGTATGTGATACCCTCAAGCCTCTCTCTTCACGCATTAATAATCTTCTTATTTCATCTACAGAATGACAAGCCGTCTTCTCGAGCTTTGGGGTGCTTGTTTGAGTTAACTGAAGGCGGGAAGAAACCTGCCAACCAGGGAGCAGACGATGCCCTCAAATTCCTCGAAGACGAGGATAAAGTAGTCATAAGTGCATGGGCAAATGGGTGTTCTCTGGGATTGGGGACTTTAGGCGGCCAGCTTCTTGCAGCTAGTAAAGATAGATAACGTCGCGAAGTGTAGCGGGAAATATGCAAGGGCTCTTAAGTGCAAGAAACCGTTTGTGAACGCCTTAGACTAAGCTATTCAGAGTCTAGAGCTAGATTATCAGTACAATGGTACCATGCAGATTCGTCTCTGAGTTTGGGTGGGAAGACTAGCTTTCGCTATAAGGTCTGTCTGCAAATAACACATCCTGATCACATCTTAAATAACATAATAATGACTCTAAAGTTGCTCTAGTTTGAGTAAACCTAATAGGACGACACAGATCTCTACTAACTGAATTAAATAATCTCAGAAAGATAGGATACGGGGGGCTTTCAGCTTGGAGTCTAGTTCTCCACTCGCTTGCCGACGAGTTACTACTTTTCTGAAAGACAACGATCACGAGGTAATATTGTGTGTGAGCACATTCTTCTCCTATATTATTGGATTCAATGATCGATTATCGAAAGAAATATGTTTCTGCTACTCATTCTCGTAACCCTTCCCTTGCTACTAACATTGTCTCACCTACCTACAGCTATTTGCCACAGACGGCGAAACGGCTCAGCTAATGCTTTCAGAGCCAAAAGAAATTCTCATGTTCAAGCGGTTCAATGATCCCGGAGAAACGGAACACCCTGCGTGACTTTACGGATCCGTCCGTTGAAAAAATACAAAGGTATACTGAGAGATCCCAGAGCACAAAGAATACCACCAAACAGAATATAGGCATCTCTAAAGCCCATTCCACTTATCCAAGAATTAAATGAGTGACTGTAGCCGAACGACAGGGCATTTCTCCCTCCGCAAGTCAGGACGATGGCAGGGCCTGACATGTGCGGAAGCAGCTCGCCTAGCCAAACACCGGTCACAGCTGAAATAGCACAAAAGCCAAAGTAGAAGAGTGCGAAGCCAGCATATAGCCCAACCCAGCTGTACTTCTGGGGGCTCGCACCAACAAAGCCGTAGATTATCAGGCCCATGAAGCAGACTATCGTGGGTAGGATGAAGTTGGGCAGAACGTGCTCAGGTTCACGGATGCCATGGTTGTGACGGGTTAAATAACGGCTGATAGGCTCCGCCACATGTCCATAAGCTAGTCCAAACGTTGCTCCGATGGCGGCTGCGACTTGAATCGTCCCGAATGCAGACGGAGAAAAGTTCCACGGCGGCATCCCGAGACGCTGGGTGTACGTGAGACTTAGCACGACGAGACCACCAAATACAAAGCTGTTGTAGAGTAGCGCCCAGAGAGTACCAGGTACGAGGACAGAGAGTAAAATTTCCTTGTACGCTCCTACAAAGCGTGTAAAGGGAGACGGCTGAACGGTAAAAGGCGCAAGCTGGCACATATAGGATACATCCTTAGGCACTTCGTCTGACTGGGCATTGTCGATATAGAAGCCAGCGTTTTGAGCAGCCCCGGCTGTAGCAAAGATTCGATGAGTTCCATATGCGTCGGTAGTGTGAATTCTGCCGTCGTATTCTACGGCACGGCGGGAGAAGAGGGTTTCAGGCACGCAGCCGACAACCACGATCAAGGAGAACATGGCAAAGGCCAGCCAGAACCAATAGTTAAGCCTCCAGTTGTTGCCGCCGTGCTGAACAATGAACGGTATAGGTACTAGTAGAATCGACGAGCCGATAGCGGTTATAGCCCAGTATGCTACAAGGCGCGCACTGCGCTTGTAGAGGAAAGACATGTCCAAGACGATGATGGGTAGCTTTGAGTACGTTAGCTCCAGTCATGTTCCATTAATCGGAGCCATTTGCGGCTATAGACACCTCACAGCTCCGGCGAGAGAGATAAATAAAAGAAGCAGAGCACATACAAGGCAGTCAGATGCGCCTGCGGTGAGTCCTTGCAGGCATCGAGCGCCGAGATGCGACTCGAAAGACCGCGACTTGGCGGCCCAGATAATAGACCCTACCAGAATGGCATTGCTTAGAATGAAGGCAGGTCGTCGGCCCAGGGCCACAGATAAGGGAACAAAGAAAAAGTTCCCCAAGCCCATGCAAAGAGATGGGTAACTCGAAAGGTCTACAATGCGAGCTGGGTCGAATGCCTGAGTTTTCCGTCACGTCGTCAGCTAGCGTCACCAGATGTTCCTTGGAAAGAACCTTGTCGACTTACACCGCGAGTCTGCATCTTGTATTCGCCAATGAGATTCCCAAAGACCAGCGGAGTGGACTGGATCACACCGAAGCCCGTAATGCCGTATATGCAGACAGCCGCCAGGACGAGACGCTGTCGCCAGACCCCAAAGTTAAGGGGATCGTTCGGGTCGGAGGACGGGACAGGTAAGTTAAAAGCTCGGCCATCTTCCCCGTAGAGAAGTACGCCGTGGCCAGGAGCCGCAGCGTCCTCGATGTTGTGGGCTTTCCCCATCGCGTCGTTGCCGTCTTTTTCCATGCTGCCTAACAAACAACCAGGCGGCGCGAGTAAGTGAGTGAATGAGATAGATTGGTCGGATAGTAGATCTGGATTATTGCTAAGGTGGGGAGGTCACGAACCCTGGCAAGCTGCTTATTTAACCTGAAATGTCAAGAAGCTCTCCCCGACGCAGTTATAAAGCAGGGATAGTGCCCTCTCACTTGTCTGGGGCCCCACAAACTCTAATTCACAGTCCCCTGAAACCCCAGGTCTCAATCGAGCTAGGGATAGCTTCCACGCATTCAGTCTGCTCGGAGAATCAAGACCATCGGGCCGAATATTCGCACGGCCCGAACTGTTTGCCCCTCGTCTGCTGTTTCAGGCTTATCATCTATCGACATCAACATTTACTTTATTGACAGGCTTCTTCTTCAACGACGCACAAACGTCTGGTCCGAACATCTCAACTCGCCGATGCCCGACTGGATTCTATCGGCTTCGGAGGTCAATGGATCAACAGCAGGAGCCCCCAGCTGTGGCATGTCTGCGCTGTCGCAAGCAGAAAGTCCGATCCCTGGCATTGCCGTCCCAACTGCCGGTCTCGATTATTGCTAACCATCCCCACAGCTCAGGTGCACTCGTGAGCGGCCGGAATGTCGTCGCTGTCAACGACTCCAGACCACATGCTGCTACCCGTCACCGCCAGACCGGAAGCGTCTCGCCCTTCGGCGGGCCCAGCAGAGAACCTCACATCCAGATTCCAACGGACCGACGTTACGTAACCAAGCCTCGCTGCCTCCTCCCCCGGGAGAGACGGCTGTTTGGCGGGACCCAAATTCAGAATCCCGGAGAACGCTGCCTGCCACGCCGGTAACTCATACTAGGCCGAGGACCTATGGTCGACCGGAAGAGCCGGCTCGTCCGGCCATCACGAGCTTACCCGCCAGCCAGACAACTCCAGACCAAGAGAACCTTGCCGGCGCCCAAGTGCCAATGGAAGTAGCTCTGTTCCTGTTTGAGATCTACTTTGAACGACACTATCAGGCTTACCTTCTCTTCCGAAAAAAAGATCTTATCGAGAGTTACAAGGCGGGGAATTCTTGTCGTTATGTTGTTCTTGCAACGTTTGCGTTCGCGTCCTTGTAGGTCAACATCCGTACCACTTCCGGGCACCATGTTTACCTCTTGGCCTAGGTTTCTCCATTCGGTTCCGGGAGGTGTCTTCCAGGGCGAGGTTGGTATCACCGAGGTTTCTCTAGCCGACTGGCAGGTCATTGGCCAACGATGGGCAGAGGAGGCGAGCCAGCAAGCTCTGATGAGAGCCGATGAGCCATGCCTGGAGCTTATACAGGCATGTCAGGTTCTGGCACTCTTCTGGTTCGCTAAAGCGCGCTCCACGAGAACAAACATGCATACAGGTAGCTCCTAATGTCTCGCTGTGTTTTATAAGCGTCAAGGCTAACGTCCTCTGCTGCCATTGCTTACCGGGCTTCACGACTGTTACATTTCGATCGCGTCTACCCTAGTAACGCCATGCTCGACCTGACAGCCGAGAAGAAACTGGGATTAAAGTGCTTCTGGGCATGCTGGCTCACTAAATGCGCTAGCTTGGAGAATTCAAGGTTCTACGTCGACTGCTGGGTCAGTATCGAGGGCCGCGAACTGCCCGCCGACGACGATGACACAACCAAAGTATCCCCGTATTCTTTGGATAAGACTGGGACTCTCATGTCGAGTGGGCAAAGCGCTGAACTAAGTTTCAACTCTGTCTTGATTATGGTCCAAGGGTTATGGTAAGTTGATCCTAGTACCCCATTCCAGGATCTATCTCATCGAGTATTAGGTGGGAAGTACAGCAGTTTGTAAGATTGATTCACGGGCATCAGGGCAGTCAGTCAGAATGGGCCTCAACGTACTGCTCCCTAGACCAAAGACTGCAGGATCTCCCCAGCCATCTAGCGAGCTGGAAGCAGGATGTCTTGACTTGTGACCCAATGATGGCGCCACCTCCCGAGTTAACCCGCGTGCTTTCTCTCAGAAGTATCTATGAACTGTGCCTTGTGTATCTATACTCTTCTGTGGTTCCTGCTCTGTCTTGCCGCACAGAGATGCCGCGCTTCTCGCAGACAATGCTACAGCAGGCGGCCGAACAGGCTCATGAGCATTCTTTGAGAATAACCAGCATGGCCGAGCAGTATTTATCATCGAGGGCGTCTGCTTCGAAGCTATGGCCTATTGTTGGGTACAGTGCCTATGTGTGCGCTGCCGTCCAACTGCGTCGGTGCCTTGCTATTGGATCACTTGACCAAGCCTGGTATGAGCGCAATAAAACAAATCTCCAAATCACGGGCGAGCTCGGGAGATACTGGATGACTCTACAACCGCTCGTGAGTTAACCCTGCTTCATGGCTGTCAAGCACATTTATTAACAAGGCAAAACCTAGCACGACGATATGGAACGACAGTTCTTCCATGCCCAAAGACTTACACACTGTCGATCAGTAACTCTGCCACGGCGTGATTTGGGATCTGCATCAGATGGAGCTCACTTGACTGACGATCAGGTTACCGATAAGCCCGTGGAACTTTCAACTCACATTCGTATATACGCCGCAAGCAACGATGACATACCGGGCTCAGGTGTGCAGGAAGGGCAATCCACCGCGGACGAGGTAATGGAGACACCACCAGTCTCAGACGCTCAGAGTGCAACTATTCCCCCATTAGAGTTCGCGAGTCCCAGAATTTCCACAACTGCTTATCAGCCATTAACGAGTTCCTTTAATGTATTGAAAGAGGATTCTGTGGATAGAATACCTACAGGTAGCGGTTGGGAGTTAAGAGTTGAGCCATTATGGTGGAACCAAGGTCCTGAAATACTGGGTGATATATTTGGTAGTAGTTTACTTTTCCCAGATACTATAAACCATTCTCTAGATATGTGCTAGTTAGGCTAAAAAGAACCTGCGATTCCTGTAGGGCTCTTTGTCTCTCAATACCATTATTCTTATTGTCAGCATAGCATTTTATGCTATTTGTCAAAGCGATACCTAATATATCATAAGGTCATTAAAGTTCAGCAGTCTCAGCTGCTGCCTAATTGCAAACGCCCATATCAGTAAACCTATCAAGCTTCCCGTTTAGATCGTTCTCGCTAACATCAATTACAGCTACACCGTCGCCATGTGTCTGCTACGCGAAGGAGCCTGCAGCTGTACGAGCCGGCCTATTATACGAGGGTCTCTAACCTCCTGGGCTCCATCGGCCCTGCCTAGAGGAAGGTCAAAGCCGAGGACAAATTCGAAGACCTTGAAGATATCCGTATGAAGGCTATAGCCATCACAGACCATTTGGTGTGGTTCTGTTTCGATTGTGGTTAGATAATTAGGCGTAAAATTCCTTTGAACTTTTATTAAAGAGGCAAGATTATTCGTATGTGGCAACTTGTAGGTTTAATAGCAGTTATTTAAATATTTATAATATCCAGGACGCTTGTAAAAAAAAAATACTTCTAGAATTACTTGTTGGGAAGCTTAATACAAGAGATTATGTTATATTTAGCCAAACCAATAACAGCCGGCATTACCCGTCTCAATCTTGCCTCCGAGATTCGATACAGGATGGCTTAGTTTTCTTAGAAGCTCATCCTCGTCATCCTCATCTTCGATGGAGAACCTGCATTAACGAAGCTCAAGAACCTATCTTGTATTACAAGGCTTGGACCTATCGAGGTTATCAACATACCAACTAACACACACTATTACTAAGACAGTGACGGTAACGAGAAAATTAATCCGTCGAACCAGAAGAACTAATACCCTTCACGCTAGAACACGAATAGTAGAAGGGACTTCTACAACAATATCAACAGTGACTGCGAACCCAAATATCGAAACTGCCATAGACACTACAACGCGTGAGAGACTTGCCCTTGCATTTCACCAAAATAAGTGAGTACGTATTATATAACAGAGACTGATACTACGGAGGCGACTACAACGACCATAATCACAATCACCATAACAACGAACCCAAGAGTTGTAGCCCCGCCAAACTTCACAGCCATCAGCGATGATTCTCAGTTCATGCCGATATTCAAGCCACGAGCAGCAGGTACAAAGGAAGCGAAAGATCACAATTGTGTGCCCATGGTCCAACCCAAACTTAGCAATCTTACCGCGAAATAGATGCAGTATCTTCAAGCTGTTGACTGCATCAGAAAAACCTTTTCATAATTCACAATAAAGACCACCGCTACAAAAAGACTATCTAAAGCTGTAACACGGTCAAAGCCAGTAACGAAAGCGACGACAGCTATTGAAACCGACTGCAGACTATTTACCCAGCGAATGTTACGACCACTGTTACCGAGACACAGAGTAGTTTCACTACTGCCACTACCACATTCTTCATCACGACCACAACCAGAGACACAGGCAAGACATCAAGCCACATCTTAAATGGTGTAAGCTAAGTAATTTGACGATATAGTCGATGTGGAAAATCTTATACCCGAATCCATTACTAGCTACCTGGCATGCCGGATAACTAACATCCTGAATAACGCCAATGGGGGTGAGCCAGTGGCGACTATGTTCGTCGACACACCAACTCCCCGCTACGAAGCTATCGCTGGACGCAATCTCTCTCGAGATGATTGTCGTGGCCAGTGAATGCAATGAAGTAATTGTATGGGCAGCTACTCGGGCTTTTATGGAGGTTATCAGTGCAGGCTCGTGCTGTCAAAGGACAGTTCAATGTGTAGCGCACAGGGTGCGTCAAATGGGTTTTAGGCTACCTTCCCAAGGCTGGACTACACGAAGTTACAAAACAAGCAATGGATTCTGTGGAAAGTGGAAGAGTTATAGCTAAATATACTAATATATAATTCTTACTAACTCTATCTTAAATTACTCTCGTCCCCTCTGTCTCTCTCTTAGACCTTTTACCTTTGCTATCCCGGATAGGATTTGGCGCAATATCTTCGAGTGGGATATTCTTCAGCCTTCTTAGAAGCTTAGAACGCTTGCTGTCTTGAGTCCTTGGAAGTGACGAAATGCCAGAACTGTTTGAAGAAGTTGTTGAGGCAGCATCAGATTGGGGACTTTCAACCTGAAGCACAGAGGAAGAAGGCAAGTCCTCGCCGACAGTTACCTGTTGCTCTGGCACCGTCTCCGTAGGGCTAGCCTTTGGAATAATCTGTACATCGGGTAGGTACCAAGATAACCATGCAGACACAAGCATCAAAGGCATGAGTGCGAGGAGTCTGATTCCAAGGCCTCTTTCTCTATTATCTCTCGTCGCGAATATGATGACGCGGATTATAACGGCTCCGACCTTTCCAGAAGCTGCGGCTATGCCGTTAAATGTGCCTCTGTATGTAGTCGGAAAGATCTCCGCGGCGAGAACGAAGATTAGCGTGTTTGGACCCAAGTTGAAGATGAACTGGAGGATACCGTAGCATATGACAGCGGCGTAGCGAGGCTCGTCAGCCTGACCGCTTAGAAGAGTCCCCCCAGCGATAGCTAGGAGAACTGTGATGGCCAGAAATGTCGAGATGAGGATGACCTTTCTGCGGAAGAAGTCGATGATGAGGATAGACCCAAGGCTGCCGAGCAAGGAACCAATTGAAACGATGACCATAGATCTCAGGGCGTTCTGCTCGATCATGTTTGAGATTGTGTTGTCCGGGTTCCAATAGTCTTTGTTCCATGGGTCATTCTCACATCCTTTGTCGCCCTCTCCGGAAGCCCGTCGAAAGCTTTGCATTACTCCATCTCTTGAACTTGGATCATGAACCAATGTGGCCAACGTATTGCTCAAATCCATCGTCAGGCCGTACCAGGGAACATCCATAATGGCCCAGAGTAGAGATATAAGAACAAGTGGTCTCCATCCTTTCCTCGGACCAGTCAGATATTGCCAAGCTCTCCCGTACCAAGAGTACCATGGCTCATCTTCCTCTGTCTGTCCATGCATCGAAGTATCGGTGTCTGTGCCAATCTCTTGGATGTCCTTGTTCCGACCGTAGAGTCTCATGGCGTTGGAAACACCTTTACGGGAATCTTTCATAATGCCAGCGTAGAACCTTGGAGTTTCGGGTATGGTTAGACGGAGTACTATTGCAATTGCTGCAGGGATGAGGGCAACTCCGACGGTCCATCTCCATACCCTGTCTATCGCTAGCCGTGCTGTTTCTTCATCACCCTCTGGATTTGAATGGCGTAGGGCACCCAGGCTGACTGCGTAGGACAGGAGGCGTCCTATTGACTGCATGGAAAAGACTGCTGAGAGCATGACCCCTCTAGACTCAGTCGACGCCCACTCGGCAGTAATGATACTTGATAGAGGATACTAGAAATGGCTGTTAGCTCGTTTCTTGATGATTCTCAGGATGTAAATGAGATTTACTTCTGCCCCTATGCCAAATCCTAGTAGGAACCTCCACCAGGCTATCCAGGCATAGATATCCATTGAGCTCTTTGTCATTTCAACGGCTGTATAACCTTCAGAAGCTTGAACCATGCCTATAGTAGCAACAATCAAAATCGTCAACTCAGCACCGTACCACTTCTTCCGTCCTGATCGATCTGCTAGGTGCCCCATCAACAGCATTCCCAGAATGGAACCGATCAGTGTGAGTTCATCGATAATCAGACCAGGGTCCTCTCCAAGTCTGTTGCAGGGTGGGAAGACGTAGAAGAGAGCGATAGACAAGATGTCAACAGAAAAGAGGCTGTAAGAAGACGCAAGGAAACCAGAAGCAGCAACGAAAAAGACTCTGATTTTGAAGCCACCATCGTCGACAATTTTTGTGATTTGCTTTTCACGCTCACGGGTGCTCTTGGTGAAGATTAGAAGTCAGAATACAGAGTTGGGTACTTGGAAGCATACGTAATCAATTTCAACCAAATGTTTCACTTCCTCGTTGTAGTCGATCCAGAAGCGATATCCTCTTCTGGGCTTCTTCCTAGAGTTAGACTCCATCTGAGTAGGATGGTGATCCATGGTGAAGATATTGCATGGATGGGATGAGCGACATGTCGAAGAACAATGGGTTTCTAGTTTAATTAACTGATCCATTTAGCCGCCTAAGGCTGACGGGGGTTCATCCCACTTTCGTGTTCTCAGCCGCAATCGTTCCACATCGCGGCTGTAGAACGCCTTGCTGACATATTTATCCCTCGAATCAAGGAGCTGCAAATTGCCCCGTGGGCAAGATATTGGACTGTCGCTATTGATACTATAAGAAGTGCAACCAAAGTGGCTGCATTGGTACCGCATTGGTTGCCGCTTCAAGGCATACTATCTCACTGGTAATAATGTGACCAAGAAATGTATCTCAGTACTGAGACAGAACGATCCCCTGATTTCCCCTCAGATCATCAACAACGTTGACCTCTACACTGCCATCACACAGACCCACGCTTATTGCAACGACTTACAACATGTTACCGAAGACATGGACCCTGGGACTATCTTAGCGATCGTCTCGCTGGCGATGCAGGTCGTCGCACTAGCAGACTCGGTTATCGATACCTTCGATCGCATACAAAACGCTCCAGGGGAGCTAAGAGAGTTCCGCCAGGCGGTCGTGCGTCTGCAGCGCCACCTTGAGTTTCTCCAGTCAGATATTTCCACTTCTTCTTCGGAAGAAATCTTGCATGAAGATGATGTCCACGAGATTGAGGAAACGTTGACCTTGTGTAAAGATCTGCTCCAACAACATGTCAATCTCCAGAAGGCAAATGTGTTGGTCACGAGTGTGAGGCGGGGTGTTTGGACGTTTAGGAATAATCAGAGACTTGTCAAGTACAAGACTCGCATCGATGCGCATTATACCCAGATATTAGTACCCAGTTGGTTGAGGTGTTTGAGGCAAGCATATTTGATCAAGTCATTAACACCGATCATGATGCTAATGATGTTATTTTTAGTGCAAGGAATGCCTCTAATAACCCCCCTCTATCATTCCAAGACGATGCGACTCTAGCAGCAGAAACACACAATAATACCCCGTTGGACTCAACGCAGCCTTTTTCGTCACCGAAATACCAAGTCGCGCCTGAGCATCTGGAGCATATAACCGAAAAGCTTGAGAAACTCAAGACTGCAGATGACAAGGAAGCTGCCGAGCAGACCCTTCGAATTATTGACTACGAACTGAGAAGATGCTGGGCTGAACTAGGCCTAGTGGACGAGGACGATGATGATCTCGTCGAGTACCCGATACCAAACATCAAACGTATGGCTGCTTGTCTTTATTCCATATACTACGGCTGGGCAGAATTATGGGCTAACTGTTGTTTTACTACAGGTCGATCAACGCTTAGTTATGAGGACGCACCAACCACACTGTACGTTGACATGGCGCCGTAGTATCTCGCGCACTGACATTCGCTAGGGAGTTGGAAAGTGCACCGCAACAACACCGAAGAATTCATCTTAGGAGACTTCATATAATGGCCCGAGACGACGAGTCTCGCATCTTACAATATCAGAATGACGATTGTTCGATACACGTCACACACGTCGGTACGGCTTTCTCCCTTTCTGCAAGAGAAGTCCATTGACTGACGAGTCGACTCTTTCAGTGCCTTATGGGTCCATACCTTGGACTCGGAACAAATCTTCCAAGAGAGTTTCCTTTCTCAAGAAACATCTCGTCACTGTCGTCGACGCCGAAGGCTACCATATATACCGCCTCGATCCGAAGTACAAATTCGAAGACCGTGAAGCCTGTGACAGGTTCCTATCCACCCTTCGCGAGAGAGAGATCCGCGGTGCTTTTGAGGCTGTTGAAATTAAACTTAATGGTCGGATTGTCGCTCGGAGACAGATGATACGGTTTTGGCACAGGACTGAACGCAATGGGGTGATAACTAATACCGTCACCTTTTATATATCGTCAGGCACATCTGCGGGAGAGCATGACGAGATTAACCTGGCCGAGTTGCAAACTTTCATTACACATCCACGGTCACGACGTCTCTCGGACTTTGGAAGGCGAATCGAATCTAATATAATTGATATACTGCCATCCCCACTAGGCTCGAGGCATTTGCACATCAAGTTCGAGACAGATGAAGGTCAGTATGCATCAGATCTCCTAAAATGGCTTTACCTAACTCCGGGTTAGAAGCGCGACATTTCGAAAATCGGTTCGCGACTATGCAGAACGGGGACTTTTCGCAGCCTCCGTCGTTACAAGGTGGTTGCTCCACTCGAACAGACTCAATTTCGGCACCAACACCTGTGACGGCACCCAACCTATCGGCAGTGCCCGTAATTGCTCTGGATTTAGATTTAGATGAGGGGATTTATCAGGAATGGAATACAGTTTTTTATCCTCGAAATACTCCAGCCTCTTCTAGTAGCAAGTCATAGCATAATTACTATAATAATTCAATTAATAATTCTGAAAGAAATATAAAGCTCTTGGGATTTTTAACATTTTACGGTCATTTTAGACAAGCGGGTAGACCAGGGTCGAGGGGCGCACATTCATCTGTTATAGTGTATTCACGTTGGTGCTCTGAACCATGCAATAATAACATGAATAAAATATGGAACTGCTAGATCAATTGACTGGACCTGTCAGGTCGGTTGAAAGCATGAATACATATTGCCTGGATATTGGAACCACCAGGGAAAAAGGAGAATAACTGCATCTCAAAGCGAGCATGGAGTCTCGACTTGTGACCACCTTTGTAAAAGTCTAGAAGCCAACCCACAACCCGCAAACAGTAGAGTTGATTGATTGACATATTTGACGCTTTATGACCGCTACTTTCCTTCGTTAGAGGGTGTCTTGCGAGTACGACACGCAGGCAAACATGAATCGGCTTCATCTGCTTAAGAAGGGTTGACTTAGAGGTACGTCTTGTCGTTGGGGGTCTTGGGGTACTTGTGTTCGCCGTATGTAGAGTTCAGAGAAATGGCGCCCACGATCTTGCCAGATTCTAGGCGAATGTGCGAGTCAATCACTAGGTCTTTGAGCTCATCCCGTGATATAAAGAGCTCCCGAGATCCGCGTATCAAATTACCGTAGCCGCCGTAACCGGTATGCTGACCATAGCACAGAATAACTCCATTTCCCTTGACAGTCATATCGGGAAGCTTGCTGTCCCACCTGTAGCACCAGGTATTATCATGGTCATGACCAGAAAATACCCTAATGATACCAGAGGCTTTTGCGAGGGCCCGCATGAAACAAACATCCTCTATGCAATGGCCGACAATAGCAGAAAAAGACTCTTGCAACACCCTCGTGGTAAAAGTAACAAGTAATCCCTTTATTGACCAAACAATATTTATATTCAAACTGCTAGAAAATAGCCTTTATATCAAAACTTACATATTATCAAACTCAGGCAGTTAACAATGGGGACGCTACATACATATTCATAAAGCCTTTCTTCAGCCTATCTGGAATTCCAGCAATGCTCTGTAGCCCACTCCCGTCACTCCATCCCAAGCTCTGTGACAATGCGCCAACGAACCCTTGTTGGCCCTTTTCCCCAAGCACAGGACTTACCCAGGCCTCGTAGACGTCTTCATATCGCTTCTTAACATCATCATTCGGCTTGACTGGAGCCCACTTATCCTCAGCAGTGATTATGGCAGGGAACGGACGCTCTGCAGTCAGCTCTTGGAGATCTGCATCCGCAACCTTATAAGCTGGGAACGGGTCGGGTGACATGGTAGGTTTCGGTGCAGTGACTCGTACGCCTGTCATGAGAGGAGGGCTGCCGTCATTTGTGTTGAGCAGATCGCCGACATTGTTTCCGCTCTGGCGTGGATCAGTTCGTCGGTCATCTGGGACAGGTTAGCTTCTTCTCAACTGAAAGAGAAGGAGAAAGAAAAGCGACGCTCAGACTTACACCTTGCCCATAGAGCACTTGGGAGCATCTGTATGTATCTCTCAAATTGCCAATCTTCCTCGGGATTGCTTCCATCCTCATGTATAACCTGAATTTGCAGGGTCGAAGTCATTGACGCCGTCAGCTTCATCGGCTTACTGAAAACGTCATTATATTGAAGGATCGGAGCACTACCATCGCTTGTCCTGACAGCAGTTATGGCCATCTTGCATTCTGCAACAAAGACAAATGTGCCAGCTCGGACAGTCCATGGGTCTGCCTGCACCCGCTCTGGTTCGTCATTGGGGTTCAACAATCCAGACTCAGCAAGGAAGTTGTGTGCCTCGTTTTTGGGTCTCGTTAATGCCGACGCTGCAATGGACTGCTGTTCGCGCTCCATCTTCTCGCCTGTGGTCAAGGCTTTCGCCGATGCAAAGGAAGATGAAGGCGAGTCCTGAAGAACAAGTTCGTAGAACTCCGACAGGCTGACCTTCTCGTCCTTAGAAATGTAACTACCAAAATTGATATCGAACGCGACGATCCAGAAGTCGACGTGAACACGCCCAGCAACAGGTGGGCCCCAGAGGTACAGTTCGGCACCAATCTGGACCGAAATGCGGATGTGGATGAACCAGAAGTCGATGCTGAATCCCACGCCGACAGAGACTCCAGCTGACATATCAAAGTAGAACGGTCTATAATTGATAAGGAAGTTGGCAAAAGCATCAAACCAAGCAGATAGTGGTCCTGCTTTAAATGCAGCATGGAGACGTCCACCAGCCATGCATGCCTTGGTCGTAATGGCAAAGTAAGCTTCTCCAGAGATTGACAAGCCGCCACCCAAGTCCCAGCTAATACCCAGCCGAGGAGGGTTGGGATAACCAACAGGTACATGGAAGGCTTGGTGATACCCGCCCAGAGTAAAGACAAAGTCTCCAATTCTGGCTCTATCAGCAAGAGGCGCATCGAACCAGTAGCAGAGAGCAAAACCACCGGTGAGATGGCAATTAGGACTGAGGATGTACGAGCGCGGCGATAGCTGAGCCTCGATCTTGAGGAAGCCATAGTCAAAGTCCAGGACGGCCGCGATACCCAGTTCAGCATGGGCCAGCTTGAGTCGCGAATTGGCGGACGGAATGTCACAAACCGCTGCAGCAAAGATACCCAGCTTGACCGAGTTACCAAACTGGACTGTAACCACTGCGTCGACGTTTAGCATACGGAACGCAGAGAGCCTCATGCCAATTGCACCCCAGTACATGCTGTCAAGTGGTTGGAACCATCCACCAGCCGAGGGGTCGACGAGCTCCAGAAGCACTTCTTGCGCATTGTCGTTGCCGCTGAGTCGACTGCTGTTGATGAACGGGAAATCGGATACCTGGTTTATGGAGGGTAGGCGCACATTGCTGTTGTAGCCAAAACCACCGCATATTCCACTGATTTCAGCAAATGCAAGGGTCATGAGCGGGCCATTGAGTTTTGCGAAGACGAAGACGCTCTGGAAGCTATTGTTGCTGTTCCTGAGAGTGATGACACCGTAGAAGCCGGCTGCTTGGAATTGATACGGGCGGAAACCGATGATCAACCCGCCAGCATAGTAATCCATGGCGCCGTCATTGCCGTGGACAATGAGCCCAGCGATGGTCAATGGAGATTTGTCAAAAGATGCTGCTAGTCCGTTGATGTTGACACTGATGATTGGCAGCTTGTCCAGTGTCTCAAATTGAGTGTTGAGGCTGAAGCCGAGAAGTGAGAATCCAATCGGACCAAGCTGGAAGGTCGCATCAAAGACGATTGACAATGTCTTATCTTTGTACTTGAGAGCCACGTTGCTAATCGCCACCGGGCCTGCGACCTTCTTGTATGGCGCTTGAGCACTAGGACCTCCATCGTCCATTTCATCTTTCGTGCTTTTTCTGCCTTTTTGCACACCAGAGGTAGGGTCCATCAAAGCTTGAGAGGAAGAAGGCTGGGGTTTCATGAAGCTGTGGCTAAGCAGACACACGCGCTCACCTGTGGTGCTGCGAATGATGACGGCGAAGTGACATCCAGATGGCACCAGGAGGTCTGATGCTTTCGCTTGGTCAGGCTTGATTTTATCAGCAACAAGCAACTGATCGGCTTTCAAGCCGCTGTTGAATAGAGCAATATCCTCCCGGGTAAGCCCTGTAAGCTGCCCGGGGGCTCTTGGGGGTTTGGGATCCTGGACGAAGAGGAAGTAGAGCTCATCAAGTGGCTGGGTCAGTGTGCCGATGAGAGGGATCTCAAGTTCCATGGCGCCGAAGCCGTTGATGGCTGCTTTGAATAGCCGCTTTGAAGGATCCTTCGCGTCCCATTTGGTGCTGTGGAGCTGGGAGAACTGGATTTGGAGATGTCCAATGTTGAGTTGCGCGAGGAATTGGAATGACTCAATGGCAACGGTGTTCACCGTTGTCTTCTTCTTCTGGATATCAATGCGGAACGCATCCCTGTTGTCACCAACCAGCAAGGTGTTGTATACGAAATCTGGTATGTCAAACTCAGAACCAAGGATCTCTGTCAAGATGTCTCCGATCTTGGCATCCTTGTTTTCTGGATTGAGCGCCGCCGAGAACACAAAACCACTAGAGTTGTATTTGAAGTCAAGGTTCAATCTTAACCCTGCAATGACCAAGTCGCCAGAGATAGCGAATCTGCTCCCCACGGTTATTGAACTAGGACCGCTTTGTGGTCTCTCATATGCGTATGTAACACTCAAGGTGTTGATGACAATGGATTTGATCAGCCGCTCAATGTGGTGTTTTGCATCGTCGTCAAAGAACTCGGCTAGTACGGCTGCATACAGTCCGTTTATGGAGGCCTTAAGCTCCCAAGACTGATTGGTTGACGCATAGCTGAGAGATCCAGAAAAGGCTGCTGGTAAATTGAACTCAGAATCCTCTGGAGGATCGATCATGACGGATATTCCAACGTCAAAGGCGAAGGCCGAGCTTCTACCCCAGTTGAAATAGGCAGAGAGAACGACATCGCCCAGATAGGGTTGAGGAGCAGAGCCCTGAGATCGGTGCTTAGCGGTAGCCGCACACCGAAGGGTAAGTGATTCTTGCGATAGCTGAATGGATGCAACTGTTATGTCAGAAGGCAAGGTTTCGGGGATATTAACCACCCTCTGGCCAGGGATCAGAGTGGCAATGTCGATAGACGGCGCAGGCGAAGTAGTCACAGGCTTCAAAATAGCCCACTTCTCCCCACTTGGTTCTAAGTCCAGATTATTGGACGTGCTGAAATCTGGAGGATGGCTTCAATCAGTAAAAGACACAGAGAATCAACTGGGTTATCACTTGCCGTTCCACAACTGTCCAGCCAGAGTACCGTAAGTACCGATAGACCGATCCCAATTGTACGTGATCAAGAAGACTGGAGTATTGGCGCTTTCCCCTCGGCCAAAACTTGCAGAAACCTCGATGTCGAAAGAAAAGGAGCCGAGTTTGGGATTCTGCGGGTCTTTTCTTGTATCGAGCCCAACACGCAGTCTCCGTAACGTTGCCCCGGGTAGAACCTTGGTTCCATTTTCTTCCTTGTTTAGAAGTTCGTCAACCACCGTCTCAACGGCGTCATCTTCTGCAAGCCCAGCCAACCATCTCAGTATTCCTGTAAGGGGATCTGGGGAGAGGAACATGAAGGTAAAGTTAATGGTTGAAGGGGCGAATTCAACGCCGGCGAGCATTGACACTGTGCTGCCAGCGCTATTGAGGGAGCATTCAATGCTGAATGCTACTTCACCGTCATAAAGAGGCTTCTCGCCATTTTCTGTCAAGGCTAACAGCATCTTGCTCTTGCATACGATATCTGCGCTCTCAATCACCAGGCCTTTCAGGGCAATTGAGAACAGATCCTGCAAGGCTTCAAACTGTGACAGCTGGAACTGCAGGCGAGTCTCAAGACGCTTATCCGCTGATGGGACGAACCACAGAGCGTTCCTCCTGGGCGGGGCATCAGCGTCCGGCTTCTTGAGCGTCACCTCGAGGTTGAGGATCGCATCTAGCACGTATTCACACATGCCGGCTTGGTTGACGTTCTTAAAGACGTCTTCGACTTTGACTCCTGTGATGTCTTTCATTTTGACGAAGTCAAGACCACAGGTCAACATATTGCCAGTTGGGTCAATGCCGGGCGCTTCGATTCGGGATCCTGTAGCGTCACCGCCCACGAGACCGGTGGAACCGAACGTGAAGAGCAAGACATCACTAGCAGAGCTGAAGACGAGTGGCCAAGGTTGAGACAGCTTGAACTCGAAGCTTTCAATATTCTTTGCTTCTGAATTATCGACGGTAAGGGAGCTAGTGGCGTCAGCGTCAAGGTTCCGGAACCATTTTAAGGTTTCATCAGACGCATCGAAACTGGCTGTTGGGTCTGGAGTGGTTGATAAGGTGATGACTTTATCAGGATTCAAGCGTGCCACGAACTTGTCCACGAGGCTGTCCGGTGACAAAACTTGAACATTCTCGCCGGGGCGTTTGCCTGCAGAGCTGGCATAGATGCTGTAAGTTGTCGCGTTGGTTGCTACCAAGGAATTGTTCGTGGGTTCATCGCGTCGAGGGGAGCCCGAGGACACAGTCATTTTGCGATAGCTCTGGAGAGAGTTTGCTTGAGAGAGGTTTCTGGTCCAAGGTGACAGGATGCAAACTAATGGTGATTGCTCCTCTACTCCTAGGCTAACCTTCTGGGGTGAAAGTTGGTAGGGTACCGATGATAAGTTGAGTAGAGGTTATCAGTATGAAAAGTGCTCGGCTATGGGACGTCTTGGTAAGAAGGGAGTCGGATAGTTGAGCTTGAAAGAATTAGAGAACAAGGAGTAGGATACATATGATCAAGAAGAGAAACCGAGAAAATTTTCACGGTTCAGTGTTAGGGACCATGATAGACCCCGAGCAGCATCGTCCTGAAAATGTCGTCTAGCAAACAACTCAACTGGAACATTGCTATCAGAACTCTCCGTTAGATGAATGTTCATCAATCGTTCTAATGGTGATTGAGGGTGTGGCTCGAGTAGGGGCTGTATGCATGTTGCATGTGCTTTCCAGCTTCATGCACGTTTCCCCTCCCAGACATATGAAGCTGAAACTCTGACAATACCACATGCATACCCTGGTAAGTAACCCCCACATGTCAATTTTCGCACAAGTTACACAAGAATGCAGGTAGAACCAGATCCGTCAGGTTGCACTAGCACCATGCGAGCCAGTCCCTTCTAGTCTATAACGAAAAGAGGGGGAGGAAAGATGAGATGCCGAAGTCACTGTGAGAAAACAACGAAACGGCTGAGTGGACATGTGGATCCAAAATGTCAATGCCTACGAAATTAATGGTCGTTCTGAGCTGCCAGAAGGAAAAGGTAATTTGAGTCGACTTTTAGTTCATTGTTCTGTTGGTCTCACTACAGTTGAGCAAGGTCCTCGATCCAAGGCTTCATCACGTTAATCTTGTTCAAGCTTGGCTTCCAAGTCCACATTCAATCTTTACTACCACCACGACTAACACCAAACAAACAACAAATGAGTGGATATACTGGAATCGTGGACTTTGACGTCGCTCTGGTGCCCATGCAATTAGATGCATTCGTGCTGAATCCAGCTGTATGCGGCACGGGAAGAGATGAAGACACGACTGCGCGTATCTGTCCCATCACTCAACCCAACTACACATTCCTGAGACTCGATAGCTTTCTGCTTCAGAGCGACGTTCAGAACCATGTTGCCATGCACAATACTGCGCCCGCGTCCATCAACTCACGCCTGACTGACCTAGGCGGCCTTCCAGAGCCTAAGCCTCTCCGACATCGTCATGGCGTCTACATCCACTGGACGCTGCCCCGTTTCTACAGATCAGGCGTCTCCGCAAGTGATTCTGTACCAGAGTCCAGGAGAAAGACAGAGAGATTGCGACGTGGACTAGACGCGACATCCGCTGCGGCAGGTGACAATCCTGCTCATAATACGCCGGATTTTCTGCAGCCTCCAACACGTTGGATTGTCATAAGAAAGCTTGAACTTGATAGTATACAGCCATCAAGTGCAAAGGATTCTTTCAAGGATAGAGAGTATGAGGCGTGGGTAGTTGAGAGTGACTACGTCTGGTCTCTGGAAGACATCCCCATCCAGGCGGATTTGCAGACGGACGTTGCACCATTCGTGCTCGGACATGCCGGCACCGATGTAAACATCAACGAGCAAGCTGAAGTCTTCATCGGACGCAAGACACCACTGGCAGAGTGGAGTGAGAACCAGAATCCCAATGTTGATCCTCCAGACATCAGTCTCCTCCGAAGTGGAAACCAGCTCTTCGCCGACTTCCAGATGCACAATTCCAACGTCTTCAGTATCTTGGACAACTTCGAGTACGGGGATAGCAAGGAAGCCTCGTACCTCGACTATGCGAAGGCAAGCTACTACGTTCTGGGATGGCATTGGAAAGACACTGTTGACCCGCTCTGGAAATCGGGTGCCAATGTAACCCATGGAGAAAGCCTGCAGTCACTCTTCATGACGCTGAAGGGTGCAGATGTAGCAAACCCAGATCCATGGATGGACCTTGAGAGCCAAATCCGTATCCTTTGTCATGGCTGTATGTACGGTGTGACTTGGGACCATGAGAATAAGCCTAGGAGCGTCCCAGCTGATGCGTTCAACGATCGCCTGCGTGATCAAAAGCAGGCGGCAGTAGCGGTTGGCACAACTCCAATGGATGCTCTGTTGGCATATTGTCACGCACGCGCCGACACAAGCGACAATTCAGAGGATGTAGCCAAGTTGGAGGAAGATATCCTAGCCCTTGAATCCCTCCTTCAAGCGCGTGATGATGGCGTTGAAGGCCAGCGGGAGGCCAAAGACTCAGTCTACAACTGGTCTTACACTCGTTCTCCAGGCGGCACAAAATACTTTTTCGCCGAGTCTGACGACCAAAGCACCAACCAGCCCACGGAACCTGATCCCGCAGCTATTCTGAGGCTTAATCAATTGAACCTCACCCAGGCGTTGCTCGACTCGTGCAACAGGGCGATGATCCAGTACCGCTGGGATATGTTTTCCCTTTGGTGGAAATATGCCAGTGATCTAGGTCAGAGCGATAATCATGGAAATGACCAAAATGAAAAGTTCAAGGCCGAAGCGGGAAGGATCTCGAACCGTATCAGTGGACTTCAAACCCGTATCGAACAGCTTCAAACGCAGGTTGGCAATCTCTTAAATCCGACCGATGGTTCGGCCAACCTCCTGGCCAACGTTGAGTCAACAAGTGAGCCTGTTTTCTACGGTGGAAATGATCCTACCGTCCTGATTGGGGGTATCCCGTCGGGCTGGGCGCTTGATTATCTGGACAACCTCGATATTCGGGCGCCATACCAGACCATTACCACAGATCAAGATCTGCCGAGCAAGCTCAATACACTCTCGAATTTGGTCATGGCCAAGCTTCCTACAGTCTTGGGAACAGCCGCCAATGCATTGCTCACAGAGTTTCACGTCCTCCGACCTGCAGGCAACCACTCCGGCACACCAGGCGAGGGGACATTCTACCCTCAATTTCACGACCAGCTGACTACCGACCAGCGCTGGCGTGATCAGTGGGGCGACAGACAGCCATGGTTCCCTCTCTACGCGGAGTGGGAAGTGGAATACACCCATATTCCGTTTGAGTTCTGGAAACTAGATGAACATACTGCCCGTCACTCCGAGGATAAGCTGGTTCGATATGGGATCACTGTGCCTTCTGATAGCGAGACACCTCCACCACTGTGGGACGCTCTCCCTACATGGCAAGGCAACAAGAGACAGGATGTTCGCATCTTGTCTGGACGGGTCCTGATTCTGCCTCAGCCCAGCTTTGCTTTGGGTGCCAAGATCAAGCAGCTATTCCAGAACACGCCGCCCAGTATCCTTGAACAGTATCTGCCCGAAGAGGATCGCAACAATTTGCTTGCTAATATTAGTGAACTATCATATCTATCGTCACCACTATCCGGGTTTTCCAGCGGCCTTGTCACCCAAGCAGAGGGCAGTCATCTCAAGCCAGAAAACAAAGTTGTCGGTCCTGAAGGAGAGTCAAGCTATGTTATGAGCGCAGCAGCTTTCAGTCAAGCCGGATTGACCGAAGATAAGCTGAAGCTCATCGATGGTAACTCAGCCTTGACCCCGTACGCCGCATTGGTCAACTTCACCAACAGTGAGCACTGTCCCTTCAAACCTGTGACACACGGTCAGTTCAGGTTCCGCAAGTTCAACGTGATCGACAAGTTTGGACAATCCCTCATGGCCATTGACCAGAAGCCGCGTGTGACAGGGCCACCGCCCATTTATCCCTGTATAAGCGACTTCTATGCACCGCAGGAGGTCACACTGGATGGGAAGAAGTACGCCAATACTGTAATCCAGGATAACTCGGAACAATGCGAGTTCCTTCAGTTGCCTCCGCAAATGAATCAACCGGCGCGAATCAATGCCAAGTTTGTCAGACGTATTTCTGATGATCCAAGTGGTAGCTTCCAGGGCTCTGCAACGTGGCGCCCTGTTACAGAATGGGAATCGCCAATTTGGGGATGGGTCATCACCAACTATGCCGACTACGGTATACAATTCTTCCTCCCTGACGGTACCTTTTACCGTGAAGTTCGCGTCGGCGGTCCTTTGGGAACTCTCCAGTCACCCAAGTGGCTACCATTTAGCCCTGACCCAGATGCGCAACCCACTCCTGATACACGAGAGCTTGATGTCCTCATCTCCAAGTTGGTCGATCCAAAATACCTCCTCGGGTTCTGGGGTATGATCACTACGGCACAACAAAAGCTACCTCCAGCTCCTGGTGCCTACGCGCAATTCCTCAACTCCATCATAGGCAAGCCGCTTGCACTCGTCAATACTGGCTGGTCTGTCGAGCTGAGCGGACCGCCTCTTGAGATACAAAGTACCCAGAGCAAGGTGGTAGATCCCGAGCGCACCTTGTTAAAGCCATCGGATCCTGATAATAAGACTCCGTATTATCAGCTTCAACTACGGCTTGGAAATGAAGAGGCAGGCTACGATGGACTCGTTGGTTACTTTGACACCAGCACTCCTGGGTCTGATGAGTTGAACTATGATAAGGTTAAGACCTTCTTCCTCCCAGATGGCAAACCCACGGAGCCATTGATCGGACTTGACACTGAGCAGTACCCAATCTTTGACCCATTCTGGCAGCCTCCATTCTCTGAAGCTTCACCCACCATTGAACCTATTGCCTACGAGGATCGACGCAACGCCCACATGTCGATCTTCGGCGCTATACTGGATCCTTTCACACCGGTCCACGCATATTCGTCGTTCTTGCCAGCGGCGGAGTTGCTCTTACCGCCGTGGACCTGGCAAAAGGCCATGGACACCATGACAGCGTTTTTCCACGCAGGGCCCTTGACGATGCCCGTCAACGATGTCCCTGGATACCTCGAAACAGAGAAGCTGACCAGCAAGAACGCTCGTGACGTCCCCAAGCGCAACTTGCTGCTCCCTTCCCTTGGTGGTGGAGACTGGAGTTGGTTTCAGCCGTACGCTGAGGCACAGCCTGCGCCCGGGACGATGGAAGGGGAAGATGGTAATTCTCAGGCTGTCTATAACGCCTTTGGTATTGAGAAAAAGGGCGATTTGATGACGCCTGCGTTCCAGGATGGACCATACACTGCTGTTGAGGGGTTCCTGCAGTTAAGAAACCCAATCATGGCGCCAGCCAAACCTTAGGATGAGTGTTCGTCGGGTTCTCATAGTGCATTTACTTAGGATCAACATGGAATATACGTCTTGGAATTCGGTTACAAGGAGAATGAACCCAAATAACTTCGTGATCATACTGAAGTTACTATCGTTGTAGTTAAGCATAGTCATTCACAAAGCGGATTTTTCAACTCTATTGTGGGTGATTTCAATTTCTTGTCCTCTTTACTGTTAGACCCGCCAGTTCTCATGCGAACTATTCAATCTCGTCCCGGTAGTGTACAAAGTAATCATCCTCCGCCTCGTTCTGATCTCTCGCCACATAGAACAAATGATTAATGCCATTGGCCCTCACCACATTAAGCTGACTATCCTGAGCAATGGTGTTACCGTCAATAAGTGTAGAGGTTCCCCAGGTATTGTTTCTCCTAATAGTGCGTCGAATGCCTCCAGCAGCGCCTCTCCCGCAGTAATAAAGGAAGACGGTGCCGGCATTAAATGCGACGGCCACTGGAGTATTGCGTTGCATATCCCCCGTTACGGCTATTGCCGTACCATCTACAAATTGAAATAAACAACGGTTAGATGTCGAATGCAGGATTCATGTATCGGCATGGACTACTCACATGTAGCATCATCGACAACATACTCCATAAGTGAGCTTCCCTCATAGATGACACTTCGCTTCCCAGTTATGGTATCATACCAGGCAGCAGCGAAGGAATTAATCCATAAGTCGTGAGTGTTTGGAAGCTGAGTGATCTGTGAGGTTTGAAGGTTCAATTCATATAGAATTCTGTTCCTTTCGCCTATAGGCCTGGTGAGCGTTGTTAGCTACTCTGTACTGCATAAATCATAAACAACTTCTTGCTAGGCCATAAGCTGAGGGTGGATGGGCTACTTACTTGCTCAAATAGACCCAGGCATTGTCATCGCTGGTACATGAGGCGAGCGTGATGTTGCCAATTGTTATTTCCTCTGGATGCGTCCTGTATGACGGAGAAACCTCAGATAGAGTGTATGTGTCATCTCTGGTAACCTTGAACGGGTTTGCTGTCGTCAGAGCAAAGACCCTTTCTACACCTTGGAAGTTCACGCTCGTCATCTGGGATGGGTTGAGGATGTATTGGCCATTGCCGACTTCCCGGGGAGTCTGTATCGAGTCCTCAGGATCTACATCTTTCGTGCCTGACCATAGTGCAAGACCCAGTTGAGCCTTTCCGGTACTATAGAACAGCTTGATGACCTTGTCGCCGGGGGTGGACTTGTCGATAACAGCTGTGATGGGAGCCATGGTCGACTAGGTGGCCAATCTTTCTCTCTCTCTAGCTAGGAAAGCTTCTGGTTCAAGGAGAATTGATGAAGCCTCCTGTCAGTTCAGGAGGGCAGACCAGAAACCCCATCCTTGTTTGCCCTTTCCTCTTCCCTCCAAGTCTAAGATTCCTTCCCTGCTCATCCTTTTGTCACCGCACTGAGGCCTACTCACCGGATGCAAGTTGTGCAACCTTCCTGAACCTATTTTCATTGCATGAGCTGAACAACGGCTGCTGCTCGGGCTGGCTTCACCCCGCTTCTGCAGTGCTTGTCTCAGTTGCGAAATGTGAATGTCGGTGACTACTCGTACGATCCCATAGCTTGAGTATTACAATTAGGCTTTGCTATGTGAAATGTGTAGCAGCTAAATGGCTTGCTCTGGCCGATTGGTGCATAACGCATGTTCCGCTGCGTGTCGCACTTTGAAGGGCAACTACTTGCCTTGGTTGCATATCAGATCATATATGCTGGTTCTGATCCTTACTTGATTAGGAAAAGAATGCATATGTCAATCTCGTTCGGAACACAACCCCGCTCGGTCCGTATCTGCACGATGGGACATTGTTGGCATTGCGCATGCAATACGGGCGATCATCCGGTAGTGACACTCTCCCCGTGACGCTTATGCTGCTTGATACTTGGACCATGCAGATACACATTCTCATGATCAAGAGCAGCCAGCACTAGCCATCTTCATCGCGCTCTTTCATGGCATTCATGATATTCCTCTAGCGTCCGTCTCCTAGATCCCTGACTCAGAAAAGTCCCCAAACAGAGTTTGTGTGCCGGGTCCTTCTCCAACACCTGAGAAGGAAGATAACCATCGTCTTCAATTAGGACTATAGACAAGATCAGGCCAACATTGTTGTTCCACTTCATTCAATTCTTCTCGCTGGACCAAAACCTGTTGATTACAAACAAACCTGCTCACAAGTGAGCCAAAGCAAGACATTATGGGCATCTACCCTGGAGGGAAGAGTACCCGCATCGACTCTCCTCGACATCTGACGATACGGCACTCTCGCCGTGTTGTCGCTGCCAATCGAATCGATGCACGTCGCAATATTATCCAGCCCGTGACCGTATTGGCAAATGGTCAGGTCGTCGAGGAGGAAATTGATCCATTGCCTCCAGGCGAGCAAAAGCTCAATTCATTCTGGGCTCCTGGAATCGAAGCAGGACCTAAACACATCATTTCCGTAAAGCAAACCATCCAGGCGAATGGTGAAACGCTGCAGTTGGAGGCAGATCAACCCTTCTATGTCGATGCACCACAGTTCTCTCTGCCAGACGGAAGTGTTCACTCTACGTATCCTCCAGCAGGCTACAGCGATGATCACCGAATCTTGCCGCATGTCGTCTTAACAGATCCACATCTTCCATGGGAGCGGCTGGGAAGCCCGAGAGGTGGCACGAACAAGGAGCTCAAAGCACAGATGAACAGGCTGGCTTTGGGCGCCACAGAGATGGGAGCTAAAGCCAGCGATATACCACGCAACCGTGTGCCTTGGCTTGTCGTGTTCTCATTCGCCCAAGACGAGCTGCGGTTACCGGCAGAGGATCTCGATGGTACAAGCAGCATCTTCCGCAATACCAGTGATGGTGTTATCAAGCCAGTCAAGCAATCATCCACGATGACAGTCAACATGAACATCGCCGATTTATGGAATTTGAGCCCTGATGTGACAACGCCCGTCACGGACAAGCTTGGACCATCTTCCATGAAGGATAGCCGTGGAGACTTCATATTCGTGCAGCCAGATTTGTTCACTAGTCTCTTCTCGACCTTTGACGATAGAGGAAATCGAGTCAAGGGTGGCGGGCCAGACACGTCGCAGTACAAATACCTTTCTCACGTCCGCAAGATCAACGGTTCTGGAATGGCTCTTGCTGGTGTTGAAGACACAGCTGTCTTTAGCATCGTTGTGGGCAACAGATCTGGGCCGCTTGACAATGTCATTTCAACGACCATGTGCGCACATCTTGTCTCGATTGAGGGCGTTGAAGCGATGAACTACCCGGGCCAGAACCACCGATATGTGGCTCTCTGTTCCTTGTATAGCTGGAACTATACAGTGCTTCCACCAAACACACTCAATGTTCCAGACGCTTTTGAAAGCCTGGGCCGCACTCTTAACGTTTTGCGAGCTCCAGACGAAATTACCACGCCCTTAACGACATCTGATGACAAGATTCAGCAACTTGTTGGACGTCGTCTGAATGATGGGTACACCTTGGTCAAATATCGAACTCAAACAGGCGAGGCAACTGTGGCACTGTATCGAGGTCCATTCACGCCCACATACGTGCCCACCCTGGACCATCTGACCAAGTGCTCAACCTCAGGTTTGGATTTGCAAATCCTCGATAAGCAGATCGGCATCATGGATGTGACATACTCTGTCGCCTGGCAAGTCGGCCGCACCATGGCTCTCGGCGACCAAGCGTTCATAGCTGCGCTGGGACGAGTAAGAACTGAGGTACACGCAGCCGCAGCAAAACAAGTCAAGATCAGTGCTGTCAAAGAGGTCAGAGACACAGCATTTCGCACTCGCAATGACCTTCTTGGGGATCTTTCTTCCATGGTCAAGGGTCTTGCTGAAATCCATCTTCACAAACGCGTTTCAGATCCTGTAGGTTCAGATCCACTTGAGCCTCAAGAACCTGAAGGAGCGCCTAGTAGGGGACAGCCTGGCAGACCCCTGTTTAGACATGGAGGAGCCAAAAGGAGATGGCACCACAAAAGGCTCAAACGTCGCGATCGACCGACGCTCTCATTTGATTCGCCTGTATTCGAGGACAAGTACCCAGCTGCCGCACTGGACTCGGTTCGCAGACTTGCTTCAAGCAAGTCGGGTGATCCATACGATGAGACAAATGATCCGCAATCCTCAGACTGGATGACTCTACTCTCGTGGTTGGTGGATCGTATGTTTCTTGCGGGTGTGCCAGCACACTGTCTTCTACCTGACCCGACCTACTTACAGCCAGAGAACTTACGTTTCTTCCATATTGACAAGAACTGGGTCGATGCTCTTATCGATGGAGCTTTATCCCTCGGCAATCATTTTGGTATTGACGAGGATCGTGTTGCTATCAAAAAAGCACTCAATGACTACATCAATCGCACACCTGATGGAATGGACCATCGTATCCAGATACCTGCTTATGGGTTCTACCTTCGCTCAGACTTGGTGACCATGTTCCCAGATCTTCGCGTTGAGGTCATATCCAACGATGCGGCCCTCAAAGCCGCTGGTCAGGGTCCACCAGTAGGTGCACCTCTTTTGCGGCACGAAATCGTTACAGACGGGGTGATGATGGCATTCATGGATCGTGTGCCTGGCTCTGCACAGTTCTCCTCCCTCGTGTTGACGCAGCCTGCCCACCAACAACGGTTTGCTGTAGCTCGGGGTCTTGAATCTACCGAAATCAAGGTCGATATCAGACGGCAATACACTGTTGACCAGAAAACTCGGGAAACCGATAACGACAGACATAAAGCTCTGAAACAAATTGTGCAAGCTCCAACTGGGGAGAACCCATCAGATAACATATTCATATGGAGCTCTCAACCTAACCAGAATCTCAATGACTTGCGCATACTACGTCTACCCGCCTTTGCAGATGTTCAGCTCAAAGTCCTGCAAGAAATGATGGGAAAGCAAGAGGGCACCAGCCTACCTTACTTTGACGATGATGCGTCAACATCGGCATTGTTTGCTATGCAACTCAACGATCCTATCTATAACTTGACCATCAATATGGCTGAGTCTTCCAAGGCTGCACAAGCTGTCGCTGGCTTGGCTCCTCCTGACTCAGGAAGTGGTAGCCCAGAACTGAGAACGATCAACATGCTACAAGCAGTCAGGGTTAAGAAGCTTTCTGCCCTTGATACGGAAGTCTCTACAGCGCCTGCAGAAAGTGATTCGGACGACAACGACGACAATGACAATGCAAGCCATGAAGAGGATACTTTCACGAGACATACAAACTACGTGCCTCAACTCGATACGCTCTCAAATTGCCTGGCGCCTAATGTTCGAGCCATGCCACTTCATCAAGGTCCAATTGTTAGTGACCCAGACAACATTCCCGCCAGCCCTCAACCGCGTGAAGTTGGAGCCCGTCCAAACAAAGTCCAACCGCCGGGATCCGAGCCAGCATCAGCACCCAGATTTCTGATGCGTGTCAGCAGCAACTTGATCGAAAATCATAGTCAAGTCAGATTGGAGAGGACGAATCTCCCCCAGGACCTCATCGTCTCGATTGTCCTGAAGCAAAGCGAGATCAACCAGTACTTATTAATGGAAGTGACTGTCGATATTGCACTTGGTTCACCGAATGAGGCCACATACTTCTTGATGTCGAACTACACTGGGCCCGGCGCGCACATGTTGACAAACTTGCGCTTCAATGTGATTCCAACAACGTTTCATGACCAGAACCAGAACCGGTATTACCTGCGCATTCGTCTACTTCCCAGGGCTGAGAAAGGATGGGTTATAGCTCCGGCTGTGCCTGAACTAAGCTTCCTACTTGGGTTGGCTAGCATTAATGCTCCACGAAGTGGTTCCGCAACTGCAACGATCCAGTCTCGGGCGAGATATTGCAGAAATCCTGCCCTGTCTCTGGAGGATCCCAACATAATGATAGTCGATAATCCTCCTCTATCTGTAGATGTAGTGATGTCTTGAACGAGGTTTTGTGGGCGGAGGAATGCAGAAGTAGTTGAGTATTCTGGGTAGTATGTTTCCATGGCTCTAGCCAAACGTTCACTATGTAACGAAGAGGTTTTGTTTCCTCCAATACTTCTGTCCCTGTGCCAAAGTTGAACTACTTGCTTCCCAGATGAAACTTGGCCCTCAGAACGAATTCTTTGTGAAGTGAACTGACCGTTGTGCGGCAATACAACCACCTGTCACTGTTGGAATTTTCGAGACTGGACCATAACCAACCCAGTGGCATCAAAACCTAGTATTTACTATCTGCTCCGCTTCCTCCCTGCTTCAGGTGCCCCGCAACCTTGCCTTCGTCAAACGAAGCGATCTGGTAAACCCCGTTTGAAAGATTGGACACGATTTCTGTATAAGGGGGTGACGATAGGCAAACCCCCATTGTCTCCACAGACGAGATATACCGACTGCGTCACGTCTGCAGATGATGTAGACCAATATTGATCTCGTACATCTCGGCTGGCTCATCCGTCGACTTACATGTGACGTGCGTCAGAACAGCCTGCACTTACCAAGTTGCTGCACAAGTAGATCCCTCACAAACTGAGTTCATGCATCTATCATATGGCAGCCGCGATACAGTCATGATATGTTCCTTGTTTCTGCGATGCGTGCCGGGAGTCAATAGTTCTGAGTCAAGGACAACGGGCCATGCATATACGATCCGTCGGTGAACATGCGCGCGGCCGAAGGAAGACACGTCAGTTGCTCTCATACAAAGTTCAGCTATTGATCTGCAGTGTTGTTCTCAATCCGCTTGGTACGCCAGAAAATGTGGCTGGCTGCAGGAAAGCGACGAGTCGATAAACTTTCTAATTCAGAGGTTACATTTGTGATATGTGCTACAAGAACGGTGAAGGGAAAGTGATAATGTGTGACGGCATCCAAAGCTGAATCGTTCATTGCGTCCCATCATTACTATCTGTGTCTTGTCTCCACCAACCCCACTCAGCCAGTATCTTCCTTATCCATCAATCTAAGAACGTCGAGGCATCAACGTCATCTCGACCGTTCCGCGACCCGCGGGCTTACGCATCTCGGCCAGAATGGCATCACGACTTGTGGGCTTGGTGTACCGGTACACATCATCCGTGGGCATACTCCACAAGTAAAACCCATTTGCGTCCTGGAACACGTAGCCATCTCCTCCAGCTTCCCTGTCTTTGATCATGAGACCTTCCGGATTGGTGATACCGACGGATGCTGCAGCCAACCGACCGCTACCGTTTTCCCCCCAATAGAAGTCCTTCCTCATTTCTTCGGGGTCAGTAGTCCAGTCGTCGGGGACTAAGTTTGCAGGGATAGACTGATGCCTTGGTCAGAGAAAGTCCGCATTGTGCAGGACGAGATACAGAGGACAAAATGAAGTGTACGTACCATTTTATTCTTGTGCTTGAGGAGTTTCAGTTGGTTCAACCGCTTGGCCTTTCTAGTTGCAGCTCGGGATGACCAAGGGGGATGACGTGGATTGAGGTGCTTGGAGGAGAAGAGTTTAAGCGGAAAGACGAAAACCAGTAGTTTAAATTTATGCACAAACCTTTATCACGTGTGTCTCTCGAGGGAGGAGGGGTAAAATAGTCTACAGCAGTTCAAAAGGGCAACCCTTCTTTGTTAGCTCTTTTTATCTAGGAAGGATTCTGTGCATCCTAACCACCAAGTCTCGTCACACTTCTATCAAGGCATCTACCAAAACGACAAATATGGCAAGCCTACAATTCGACCTTCTGGCACCTTTTGGGACAAAACCAGAAGACAAATGGTTCCGTACAGCTTACAAATGGAACAGGGCCAAGGTGTGTACCATGAAGGCTTACAAGATCTTTGGACAAAATTCCATCCCTCTTGTATGCCTTAGGTGTCGTTATAATCAGCTGGAGGCTAATGCAATGGTAGATTTTTGAATGGATGGAGAAGGTCGCTGTGGCAGGTGGAGTTAAACCTGGAGATCAAGATGCACGTATTCTCCTTACGGCAATCTACAATCGTTTAATAAGTCTTTCGTAAGTTTCGTGTGATAATACCTACATTTCTCGATGTTAACGCTCAGTGACTGACCAACGCAACAGGCTTCCGAACGGGAGTCTATACAAGGACAGTACAAAACAACCATCGTCGCATATTGCACGGCTTATGGACCGAGATTGGAAAAAGGATGATGAAAAGACATCCAAATTCATCGTCAGTGGCTGGTCCTTCAGGCAAAGTATACAGACCTTCATAGGCCCAGTGCCAGACTGGTGGTGCCCTTACGATCTACTCGGTCTGTTCTTCAGCCTCCTGGGGCCGGCGCCGTCCGCTGCTAATAAGAACAACTTCTACCTCCCTCTCACAGCCGTCTATGGCCGTTGGTGCTCACGTATTGCGGGTCATTCAGAACGCAATTGGAAGTGGACGCCCGAAATTCAAGGTGAAGGTAATTTGCCATTCGTTTTCCAATGCACATGGCACATCGAAGTCGACGAAAGCACCAAGCAACATTGGGGACAATACTTTCTGGGAGCATCCACTGCAGGGGACAGGTTTGATACGGTGAAAGATTCTGAGACATATACAGGATCGTGGAAAGAGCGTGTGCAAGAGGCTCGTTTCAATATGTTGTTCAGGTGTCAAAAGATACCCATGGTCCAAATAAACGACTTCAAAGACAAGACAGCCCCCAACATGAATATTGCCAGTCGCAACATGGTACCGTTCGGAAACTGCGCCGAAACGTACCCATTTGCTATAAGATTCCTAGCGTGTGTATCCCCGCAGCACGGAGATTACTGTCTATTGCTAACTCGATTCTTCGAATGATCTTAGAGGAAAGACACAAAACGAAAACTCAATGACAGGTCTTGCTCTCAAACGGGAGTTCATGGAAAAGGAAGAGTATCCTGAGTATGATGAATTCTCTACTAGTGAGATATGGAAAAACTTGATGGCCCCTTGTGCTAATTGTAAGCATCTGATTCAAAACGCCGGGGTAAAAGAATCGCAGTTTGCTCCAAAACTAGAGAAGGACAAGGCTCCAAAAAGACCGAAATCATTGCTGGAAGCCGAGGAGCTATTAGTCGAGAATTGAACCCTATAGAAACCCTCAAGAATTTGGCTCCTCCCCAAGAACCCGTCACATTTTCTCCAAACTCTCGATGGCTGTTGACATATGACACGGACATCGAAGAACACTTCAATGTGAGGGAGATGATCAGCCCATACACCAACAAGAAGCTTGACTTTCCTCATTCCAAGGCACAGCCAAGTTCCCGATCGGAAACAGGTTGGAATATATCCACATGGCTGGGTTTCTTCACACCTGGTCAGCCGGGGTTGACATGTCTGGCAAGATGGGCCGGTTTGGCGCGTTGAGATATTATTGCATGTCGTTACTGGATCTTAATCTTTTTAATTTGTACTTTTGTGGCTTTACAGTAATTAAATAGATGAATATTATTAAGAATATGTTAGCAAATAAGAAGTATTGTAATCTATTTGTTTATCAATTTTAATTCTAATATTAAATTACCAGATATTAGTTCTTTCTTAGGATATAACTGTAAACTTTTTTTTTATTTTCTCATTATGGCTTATTAACTCCCCAAGGCACTTCCGAAAAGATAATAACCCCTTATCATCATAACTTCTTTTCCTCGACGATATTGATGCCGTGTCACTTTGTGAGCTCAGAGGCCTCCAGTCGGTCGAATGCAACTTTAATGTAGTTTTCTCGAGAAAGGCTGGAGAGCATCTAGACACTTCAGGTAACAGATCAGACTCAGGATAGTTAGAGGATTCTATGGTATAAACACACCGGCTGGAAGTTGAGAAGGTCTTGCGAGATAATTGGTAGAGGTTCGCAATAATGTTGAGATAGATCCTGCGGATGGCTTAGGCAGTCCTGCATCGGCATCACGGCTGCTCCGCCTCGAGGGGAATTCAAGGTGTCCCAGAAGGTGCAGAACTACTGATATAAAAGAGCAGGCTCTGTTTGGAGTTTTGATAGATAGTTCGGGCCCGTAGAATGTGGTTGTTCGCTTGGTGGAGAGTATGAGCTTCCAAAGCCTGAATCCAACAAAGAGGGATACGATTCAGGATATTGTCCCCATGGCTTGTTGCCTGCCAAATTGTTTGAAAATGGCGATGGATGTCAATCATCCAGATGAAGTTGTCTGCGGCGAAGATGGCGTGGGCAAGTGATGATAGTACTTTCGCCAGCTTTTGCTGTCAGTCGCAAGCATCAAGTTTCGAATATTGCACTCATGCAGTGATTCAGAGCCGACGGTCAGTTTATGTCCGAGATAAGTGACCATAACGAGAGGACAACGGCCATATCACATCTCAATGAGGGACTGCTGTCGCGAAAGTGATTCAGTGGTACAAAAAGGAAAACGAAACACCATGGTTTGTGTTGGACTTCTCCGCCAGCCTATCATCAAGTTAGCACAAATTCGAATCAAAGTTTTTGTTGCAAAATTTGCTCAAGGTCTGGGCTTGTCTAAGGTTCACAAAAATGCTAATTTAATGCTCCTGAATCACAGAGGGTCTTCACGTTACCCCAATCAATCCAACATCCAAGGTTACAAACGAAGCAGCTGGTGTTGATTCACTGAAGAGATCGACCGTTATTCACGTCTCATAGCGTACTATAAAAGAGACGTGATCCTCTTATCACTTCACCTCGACAAGATTTCGGACAGAAGGCATTGTCTTAACTCACTTTGCCACAACATCATCGGAAAGACCTACATCCTGAACAAGCCTCAGACACGTTAAGATAATTCCTACCAGCCCACGAAACAATGGTTCCTACTACGACGACGAAGCTTGACAAGGACCACAAGTTCTGGAAATGCAATCAAGACCTTGATCACGGCCACATCTGTGGCGAAATCAATGACGTTCAAGTCAAACAATGCAAGGGTTGCAAGGCGAGACGCGGCGTTGACGATGAGGCGATGAACTCGTACACGGGAAAGATTGGAAGGCTCGTCCGGGTCGATAAGGATGGAACAGAGCATTGGCAATATGACGAAACTTGAAGCACCTTCAAATCGCACGCATATTTTGGAAGGATAGGATGGGTTCCAAATCTCGCCAGGAGGACACTTTGTTCGAGCTGAGAGCCACGATCTAGTCTGTATCTAGGGTCTATCGAAATAGAGGAAAATCTAAAGATAGAGCCATCTACTGATAAAGCTTGATTGAGTTAAAGAGCCAGTACGACTCTTTGAACGCCTTAGGGTTATTAGTGACGTAGTTATCGCAGGTCTTGGCACCAGTGGAAGCCTTGCACTCATCGTTCCAGGTACCCTGATCGATGTTATCTCCACAAAAAGCAGTGTTGATGATCTGGGATCGATGTCAGCATGTTATGTCTCTTGGTAATACTGGCACTTACGATGGTTTGTCCCTTGAAGTACTTGTCGACCTTGCAGCTTGATCCGCTGATGAACTGCGAGGCGGGCTTGCCCCATTTGCTGGGGTCTGGCTTTCCAGCCTTGATGTCGGCAGGGATCTTCCGGCGGGGGAACCAGTAGATCTTGAGAGCATCGGACTCGAGATAGGTGGCGTAGACACCTCCCTTACCCTCGTTGAACTCTGAGCCATACGAGCCCTCGGCGTGGGTGCTGCCACATCCGTCACTAGGAGAGTGGGTTAGCTCTGCGAATCGACATGTTTCCGTGGACGGATGGACTTACAAGTTCGTGCCGTCCTCGCACTGCTCAGACTCGGTTCCGCCATTGTTGCAGTTGGACCGCTCGTCAAGGCCGCCGATCTTGGTGAACTTGCAGGCACCACAGGTGTGCAGAGAAACCACGTTCTGGCTTTGGTCGTTGATTCCTTCGATGATGTCGATTTCTCCGACGGGGTCCTCGTCAAAGTTGTACGACCAGCTGTAAGTGAAGTTAGCTTTCCATAACGACTGTGCTCAAATGGATTAAGACTTACAAAGATGGCCAAACACCACAAGCAGTACCAGGCATATGCTCAATGTCGGCGATCAAAAGTCCAGAGTCAAAAGTAGACTTGGACTCCAGACGAACACTGTCTCTGCCATGTCTGGTTTTGCTTTTACCGAGAAGCTTGGCCTTGTTGACAGAGTCAACGCCAATGTAGACTCGGCCGTTGGTCGTCTTGGCGAGACCAGATGAGAGAGCCTTGCTCTTGCTCAAGTAGTTAACCGATCCGTGGGTGGGATCACCGCCATATGAAGGGTCTATCGTATCATAGTAGGCAGCCTATGTGGTCAGATTTACTCCCATTTACCAAAGCTGGAGAACTTACATCTCTGAAGTTGAAGCCATCGAAAAAGTTGCTCGCGTCGTAAGAAGTCTTGAGAGAAAACTTGCGAGTAGCGGCGCATGAGGCCTGGGCAGAGGCCACCAAGGTCAAGAACGAGAGCAAAGTGGCATGCATATGGAATAACGTGAATGAGGAATAGTTGATGATGAGTTGATGCAATTCTGATATTCGCTGGGATGGCCAGCTTTACATACTAAATGCCGAAACTGGAAGGATCGCCGCATGGTTAGGTCTTCAGCTTACGTCGGAACGGCTGGACTGCCATTCGCTCCTTCGCAACCAAAGCGTGAAACAATTAAAGTCCAAGCTGGAATCCTTCACAGTCTCAGAGCGGCGAGCCGGTGTTAGTTAGCCTAGTGCTTAGCAAAATGGGGCTGAGTGGTCCTATGGAAATTTGAGTCGCTTCAAATTGGGGCAGTGCCACCGTAGTCGTACGAGTTGAGACTCCTTCGAGATATTGTCACCGTGGTTTACTTTCGTTAATTTGAAATCGAAAGTCGACGACATTTTGTTCTATCGCGAGTTGTGTGATGCGATATGTTGATTGCAGTAGAAGAATGGACTTGTGAGCATGCATTGGGCCAAGGAATGTGCATCTCTCCGTCCTATTGAGTTTTCTGCAATGCAGGGATGAAGCTTCGGTTGGAGGCCTACTAAATCATGGAACGGAATGGTCTAGATCAAAGTTCCATATCGAATCACATAACCATCAACTCAGTAGGATTTTACCCGCGCGGGTGGCCTCCCTAGCGCTGTATTCTCTGCGCACGTAGTTGTATGGTCTGATGACCTTGACCACTTTCTCCTTCTCCCTACTAAGCACGGGGAGGAAACGTTACGTCCTGCCGATCTCGAAGAATTGAAGGCATAAAATTGAAGTTATCAAGGGATCTGATTAAGCTTGCTTCGATAGACCTCTTGCCAAGATCGAAGGGCTGACGGGCAAAAACGTGGTTCCGCCCGGGATTGAACCGGGGACCTTCTCGGTGTTAACGAGATGCCATAACCAACTAGACCACGGAACCTGACTGCTTGTTGAATCGGGCACTCCAACTTTGAGTAGACGTTCCTCTAGCTACGCGGCTTCTCGCTGCAATTCGATTTGTCAAAGGGTTGGAATACCCAGTCAGACCCCTTGAGATTGATAAGAGCTGCTAACTAAGACTCATTGACGCTGTACTCTCTGTCTGTGCTAGGCAAAATGGGGGATAGTAGGAAAAGACCTTGGTTTTAGTGTTTTACTTACCCTACAGCTCAGTAGTAAGTAGAGCGCTCAAGCCGCTGGCGGCCCGGCTTATAAGATATGTTTCCACTATTGCATTGAAGACTACTCCGTATGAGTCAGAGATTATCTTGGTGTTCAAGTTCGTATACTTTCAGGATTCCCATCCAATTACCTTCACTACACGCTGCTAGAAAAGTCTTTCCGGTGGTGCTGGACTGCGACGTGCGACAGGGCCGCATTTCCACGCGGCAATGTTGCATCAAGACAATCTAGCCCAAAAAGACCAACGACCGTAATTACAGTCACTTTTCTTGGGTCGCTGCGCCCACTATCTCCGGCAATCACCATTTGCATCTTAGATACGAGCGATCTCCCTTGTTGTTTAATAAGCGGATCATGCGATAAAGAAAAGGAGTTTAAAATAAGTCAACTCCGTCTCCATAACGAAACCCTCTCATTGGACAGCCTGATGACCCCGGACCGAGGATTGCTAAGCTAAAACCGGATTTCGGTATCGGCGTGACGCAAATCCGTGGCAAAAGGGTTTGATCAAATTTTTTGAGCCAATGAGAGTATTTACGCAAAGTTCTCGTAAACATAGTCCATGGACTTTCCGCGGGGGACGTCGTAACGGACTCGACAACGTCCCCGAAAGAAGCGTAAAGATGCATAAACAAACTCAAATGCTCAAAAGCGTAGCAGATGATCACAAACCCACGCCATTTCCGTTTCACATACTGACACATAGTTGTAATTCTGGTGTCGCGCCCCGGGGTTTACATGATTACGGCCGAAAAGCCCGGCCCGGACCCGACAGTCTAGGAGATTGGATCTGCTCACCAGCCGAGGCATAACCAGAACGAGCGAAAGGAGTAGCCCAGAAGATTCTTAGTGCCTCGCTTGGTGATGTCACCCCCTGCCGGTTGCAACCTAGGGACCCAGTCACCACGAGTGACCCAAGCCTGTCCGGGGATTTACGGCCGGTCGGCGGATCCAACCCATCCTTGCCATGGAATTGAAGAGATTGCGTCGTTGATTAATAAAAATTCTGGTCCCAACGCTGTGGGAACCTAACCTGACTCTTATTTAAGTCGGCCTAGCTTCTCGTTTTCTAATCTGCATTGTCTCCCCCAAACCAACCGATCTTTAATACCGTTGATCGACGCTACTCACACTAAACGGCGATTCGATACAATAACGATACGATGAGCGACTCGGAAAATATCGAAGCCCCTGCGCGGACAAAGATCCCCTACTGGCGATTGGTCGCTGACCAGACCGGTATCACACCCGAAGTTCAAAACTACAAATACGATGGTTCAGGTACTGAGGAGGATCCCTACCGCGTGAAATGGATCCCCAACGACCCTCGAAACCCCATGGCTTTCAGCCAGGTCAAGAAATGGTTCATCACAATGACCGTCGCCCTCACAACCCTCGCCGTCGCCCTTGTGTCATCGGCCTACACTGGCGGTATCCGAGAGATCATCATGGAGTTCCAGATCAGCCAAGAGGTCGCTACACTTGGTGTTTCGCTGTTTGTGTTGGGTTTCGCCATTGGTCCTCTTCTGTGGGCGCCTCTCAGTGAGATGTTTGGTCGCCAATATCTCTTCATCGGTACTTATGCTGCCCTCACTGCCTTCAACGCTGGATGTGCCGGCGCCAACAACGCCCAGAGTCTTATTGTTCTGCGATTTTTCGCGGGCGCATTCGGATCATCGCCCCTCACCAACGCCGGTGGTACCATTGCCGATATGTTCCCTGCTTCTCAGCGTGGTCTCGCTATGGCTATCTTCGCTGCTGCTCCATTCCTCGGGCCTGTCCTCGGTCCCGTCATTGGAGGTTTCCTGGGCATGAGCGGTGGTTGGCGCTGGGTCATGGGCTTCCTCGCTGCCTTCTCCGGCGCTCTCTGGATCGTTGGTACCCTCCTTGTCCCCGAGACATACTCCCCAGTTCTCCTCCGCCGCCGTGCTGCCAAGCTCTCTAAGATAACCGGCCATGTTTACGTTAGCCAGATTGACTACGAGCGTGGTAAGGTTACCCTTGCCGAGTCCTTCAAGACTGCCCTGTCGCGTCCCTGGATCCTCCTCTTCAAGGAGCCCATCGTCCTGCTCCTTTCTATCTACATGGCCATTGTCTACGGAACCCTCTACATGCTGTTCGGCGCATTCCCCATTGTCTACCAGCAGAACCGTGGATGGAACGCTGGTGTCGGTGGTCTGGCCTTCCTCGGTATCATGGTTGGCATGCTCTTGGCCATCGCCTATACCATTCCCATGAACAAGCGCTATATCAAGATTGAGCAGGAGAATGGTGGGTTTGCCCCTCCTGAAGCTCGTCTTCCCTCTTGCCTCATCGGTTCCGTCTGTCTACCCATCGGTCTCTTCTGGTTCGCGTGGACCAACGATCCTTCTATCCACTGGATAGTCAGTATCGCTGCTGGTGTTCCCTTCGGCTTCGGCATGGTCCTCGTCTTCCTCAGTGTTATGAACTATCTCATTGACTCCTACACCATCTTCGCCGCCTCCGTTCTGGCAGCCAATTCCGTCCTCCGGTCTCTATTCGGTGCCGCATTTCCTCTCTTCACTACCTACATGTACAAGGACCTCGGCATTCACTGGGCCTCTTCAGTCCCTGCCTTCCTCGCCCTGGCTTGCGTTCCCTTCCCGTTCCTCTTTTACAAGTACGGCGCTTCCATCCGCGAGAAGTGCAAGTTCGCCGCCCAGTCTGCCGCTTTCATGCGCAAGCTGCAAACCGATAATGCTGCCACTCCCGACGAGGAGAAGAAGGACGAGGCTGCTCCCGCGGAGAACTTCGACGACGATGCCTCAACCGAGGTCGACGAGCCTGCCTATGCTCCTATAACCGCAAGCAGGACTCACCAATCTACACGATCTCACGCCTCGCGTGCTTCTCGTGCTTCGATGGCTTCATTCGCCTCGCGTCGCAAGTCATACGATGGCAACCCTTACGACATTGACAGAGTCAACACAAGACAGTCATTCACATAATTGCATCATCTTATAAAAGTTAATACTGAGGCTGGAAACCCGAAAACATCACGGCGGTTATAGCGTTTAATATAATAGACTTCACTTCAATTTACCACAATACCCATTACAACCGACGTCTTCCTCTTTCGTGGTATTTGTGTTGAGCTGCATGACGTATGCTATGTAGAATAATGTCGTAATCACTTAAATTAGCCGGTTTGATCACTGACTAATGCTAGCGTTTAATGTGGATGAAAGAATGGTCGAAGGCCTCCTCGGGGAATCTTTCCAACAGCGCCCAACGTGCACAACGCCCCAACGGTTTGTTTCACTTCACTTTCTGACTCGAATGATGACAAGTCTGTTACCTGGAGGCGCAATTCTAATACTGGCGGCTCATGACTTGACAACCCTCAGTCCACAGTGTTGTTCCCCGATGTTTCTTGCTAGCACTCATATTCACCTGCTAGTGTAGCTGAGTCATCCAAAATTCGGTTCCGTGGTCTAGTTGGTTATGGCATCTCGTTAACACCGAGAAGGTCCCCGGTTCAATCCCGGGCGGAACCACGTTTTTGCCAGTTCATATACCTACTTGAGAAAATGACAATCGCTTGACCTTTTTGCAGACCTCTAATGCTGTGGGGAGCAAAAAGTGGTGACCATCAGTGGTAACCAGGATGTAGAAGGCATGATGGGGCAAAGAATTCTTTTTGTCTACGCATTCATCTTCCAGCCCTGCGGATTGTCCGTGTGCTTTTCCCCCCAGTCTCGCATGCATGGGTAAACCAGTAGACAGTGATAAGAGACCAGAGTGATCTGTTCGAGAATTCCAGGCGACTGGGCTTATAGTTATTGGAGTAGTTGATGAGATGCTGACCAAAGCATCGATAAACAGTATTTACATTAAGAAGACGCTATGGGACTTGTACACCGGCAATAAATTCATCGTTATAACAGTTTGTTAAGGAGGTGACGAGTCACTTAACCGCGCTTGATTAGATCCGCAGCCTATGATATCTTAGCGATTTACCCTATGCTCGGGGACAGAGATATTACTTACCTTCTCAGCAATAGCATAGACTGTCGTCATGGTGTGCGTAGCTGGAAGTAGAGGGATGACACTAGCATCCACGATCCGTAGACCCTCCAAGCCGTAGACCCTGAGCTTCTCATCCACAACACCACCGTCACTGCGGCTGCCGATCTTGCAAGAACCGGCAGGATGGAATAGAGTTGATGCGCTTGATCTAATGAACTGTTCAATGTCTTTGTCACTTGTGATGTTGGCACCAGGTGCAATTTCGACGGGGTTGAGGGCCTTGATAGAGGGCGCGTTGGATAGCTTTCGGATGAACCTGACACCTTCGACTAGAATGGTCACATCGAGAGGGTTTTTAAGTAGCTCTGGGTTGGCTTCGGGTGAGTCGAAGATGTTGGAAGACTTGGCTTTGACGAATCCTCGAGAGTATGGGTGTTGAAGGCCTAGAATTGCGACACCATCGCTCCAAATAACCTCCAGAATTGCAGAGTTCGTGTCAAGAAGTTTGCCATTAAGAACACTTTGCTGCTTCTTATAGCCCTTAATCACCTCGGCAGGCGTGCCTGAAGGCAGGAACGTAGCACCATCTTGGCCCACAGCTTGCTTGTGGATATTCGAGGCAGCGCTTGTGTAGTTGGAAAGAGGTAAGAAGAGAAGGAAATCACCGGTAGGAGATGTCAAGGGGCCCTTCTTCTGCTCGTCGTATTGAGCGCGGGCTTCAGCTGCGAAGGTGGCGTTGCTAGTCAAATTGCCGGTTTGGATAGGTGCGGTGACTATTCATTGTCAGGAGCGGGTACTCTGACAAATGTCAGACAAGTCTGCTACTTACTAGTGTTTACAACAGCGAGTAAGACGTGGTCATGGAAGTTCTGGCCAACAGCAGGAAGATCGACAACCACAGGCACGTCAATGCTGGACAACAAAGCTGAGTCACCAATGCCAGAGACTTGCAGGATCTGTGGCGTGTGAATTGATCCAGCTGCGAGGATGACTTCTTTCTTGGCCTTGACTGTCTTGATAGTGCTATCTCTATCTTTCGCGAACTACAACCATGTATCAGTCAGAAATAGGCGCTAACGAGAGAGCGACTTACCTCAACCCCGGCAGCTTTCACAGAGCTTCCATTCTTCTTCGTAACGACCCGAGTGACTTGATGACCCACAAGCAGCTGAAGATTCTTGCGTTGTGAAACAGCGCTGTAGTAGTCCTGGGCAGAGGAGCGTGTGATGCTCTTTGGATCCAGGTTGTGCGGGCAGAAGTATCCCCCGATAGCGTTTCCATTAGCCTGATCAGCCGAAACGTCGATGTCGAGCTCGCCAACAGCTTGCACAAGATTGTCTAGTTACTTTTCGTCAGCCAAGGTCTGGAGGAGACGATTAAAACACGGGCTTACTTGTAGTAGGCCAGAAGAAGGGCGAGTAGCTCGAATCAATGTGCCCTGAAGAACCATGCGCGGAAGGATCTGTAGTAACACCATACTCCTTCTTGATTTTGGCAGTAGGTGGTGTGAACCTTTCAGTCTATGTCAGATTGTCAGTTTGTAGATCGCATAGTGTTAGTGTGAGCGATACCTTCTTGAAAAAGGGTAATAGAGTCTTCCACTGCCAATCACGATTACCAAGCTCTGCCCAACGATCGTAGTCCGCCTTTGATCCTCGATCGAAGACCATGCGGTTCAACTTGGTTGAGCCTCCGACAACCTTGCCCAAGGGAGCTGAGATGTTGCGTCCGTTGAGCGATGAGCTGGCAGGGTAGGTGAGATTCCAGTCGTACTTGGTACCAACAGCTCCACCAGCCAGGCCCGGAATAGTCATGAAGTCTTCATTTTTGTCGCTGTATAACTGTTAAATACCCTTTAGGTCTCATCAGTAGTCTCACTCACAGATCACCTGCTTCAATGACGAGAACAGTTACAGCTATTCGAAGACTTTGTTAGGAAATGTACTTGGACTTTACTAGCAATTGAGCATCTTACCGAAGTCCTCGGTCAGACGGTTTGCGACAGTGAGTCCCGAAGCTCCTGCACCCACGATGATATAGTCGTATTCTGCGCGCACATTGACATCTTGAGCAGATGTGTAGGCTGACGCAGTGGCTACCTGAAGGCAACTGAAAGCCGCAAGAGTGAGCGCCTGAAAGTAAGGCATAATTTAAGTGAATGACAAGTCAAAGAGAATGTATGTTAGCGTTGAATGTGGACGATGGTATGCAGACTATTTATTATTGGGCGTCTTGCGCGACCAAGGTGATCTTATACCCTCCAGACTAAGAAACAGATCATTGGTATGCGACGAAGGTGTGATTGCCGTCTACCCTGAACCGTGCGTCCTACCAATAATTTCAGGCACCTACTCATAATCATCGGTTCCCGCGTTCAGTTGCCGACACTTTGAGTTTACATAGTTACCCCGTGGCTCCAGACTCGATATGTTTCAGGAACGTAGAACAGAGATCATGTTACTCAAGAGGGAATTATCGCCGTACACCTAGTTGTTAAAACGTGCTTGGGTGGTATCGGAACGCTGAAGCGTGCCTTTCTGATTGGCTAGGGACCAGGGGTCAAGGATAGGCTTTTGGCCATTGGCTTGACATCGACTGATAAGGTTTACAGATCCAATTTAATACAGCAAGGGACGCGTAGAGCCGGATAGTGTAAGCAGTAGTAATGATTGCCCAGTGGGAGGTGGGATAGAGAGTGAATTGAGGAGTAAGGGCTCGGTAGCCGACTGTACCGAGGTGAAGAAGCCAAGATTTAGAATAGAGGGGTCAAACAACAGGATATAGTTTAAGGTCAAATCCTATACTGTCAGAATACGGTTATGTTACAGTCGTAATAGTAGTTCTTAAATCTTTGGATGGAGGTGAACTTCTCTGGTCAAAAGGCTCAAAAACATTTGCTCCTCCACTTCACAATAACGTGTCGCTTTGTGTGTTGCTTTCCATCTTTGACGTTTCACTCCTCTCCTCACGTTTTCCTATGCTTATTGATGATGGAAAAATAGATATCAGTGAACGCCTGTGTCAATGTTTGGAGGTCTGCCCTTGAACTGCCTGATAAATATTTGTCTCTGATACAAATTGGAAACAAAAAAACAGAATCACAGGATGCCTTTCTAGCTTTAGAGGACTAAACTGTATCCACGTTCATGATGGGTCTGAGATGAAATCACGAGTGGCGATAACTCCTATGGTATGATTTGTCTACGTTTATTACATAGTTGATAGTTCGTAGAAATGATGGTTTTGATTTTGTGTAGAGAGTTAGATGGGTATGATGCACTGTGATACGGGTACTACTGTATTCGAATGCACTAAGGCTAGTGCTTCCAGTCGATTAACCACTTTTGCGTTGCACCGGTAGTTCTCCCAACACTGCCTCGGCCGTGTTCGACGACAAGGTTGGTGTCAATGGCTCGTCGTTTGGATGACAACAGCCCAATGCAGCCAACAGGTTTTTAGTTCAGCATTGCGTATCACAAATGATACCTTTAGATAAACTGCTCCCCTTAATCTTTACATAACAAACCTGCGTTACAACTTCGTATGCAATTGGTTTTATCATGCACTTCCAGATATGTAGCACGTGCTTAGGCTATCTTCCTTCCATACTTGCAAAGAAAATACTCTCTTTTCCACTCAAACATGCTCACAGCTTCGAACCAATACCTAACGAAAAGCTCGGCCAATTCCGGATTGTGTCGATGTTCTCGATGCTGACAAATCGCACGACAACTTCGCTACCCCTCACCACCGCTTACATCTAGTATTTCTTGTGACTCATCTTCCTAGAGAACCTCAATCTTCTCCATTCGTTATAGATACTGTATCATGGATCCTCCTACCAAGTTCGCGGTTGCGCTTTACCCGGGATTCCAATCTTTGGATGTCTTTGGGCCTTTAGATGCCTTGAACTTCATGTCCAAGCGGCAACCTCTCGAGCTCTCACTACTCCACACCTCGCTCGATCCCGTATCAACTTTGCTTGAGGATGGTACGGCTGGTCGAATCGGACAGAGTGTTGTTCCAACGCATACGTATGAGACTGCACCCGACGATATTGAAGTGCTCCTCGTGCCAGGCGGTAGAGGCGCCAGAAACTCAGATAATGTGAAACGGGTTCGAGAGTTCGTCAAGGAAAGATATCCTAAGCTGAGGTTCCTTTTGACTGTTTGCACGGGAAGTGCTGTCGTGGCCCAGTCCGGGGTGTTGGACGGCAAAGAAGCGACGTCTAATAAGAGATCATTTGACTGGGTACGATGCTCTGACTCTCTTTATGATACCTATTGCTTATCAATGACAGGTTCAATCCCAGGGACCAAACGTCAAGTGGGCGCGAAAGGCAAGATGGGTTGTAGATGGCAATATTTGGACTTCATCTGGTATTTCAGCTGGTATTGACATGATCTATGCCTTCATCGCAGATCAGTATGGACAAGAAATTGCGGATGACACGGCGGATGGGTCTGAGTACGTTCGCAATACCGACGCTAACGCAGATCCTTTTGCTGTATAACTATGAATCTATGGCAGCTCAGCCTAGCTCTGCTATCAAACGTCTACGATAGGAATGATGATCCGGCTTGGATAATCACCGCCGTAGTGAATCTTGTGCTGGCCCTTGTTCTTCTCACTCTCTGGCCTTGGTTTGGAGAACGCAGCTAACTCCGTGAAACCAGGATATTGTCCCAGAATATCCACCTGAAGACTCTGCCCCTCCTCATAGTCCACACCCATGCACCAGATGCCGATGTCAAGTTTGACCACTTCACCCTTGGGGATCTTCTGCACCTCGTCGTGAGGATGGAAGGGAAACTGAGGGTGAATTGACCGATCTGCGTCGATCTTCCGCTGAGAAGCTCTTAGGATACCCATGGCACCGTTGTGCAACGTGAGACTTTGTCTTTCCTTTTCTGCCATCTCTGAAATGGACTTCACTGGAGTCTTCTCAACGGGGAATTGCAGATGACTCAACTCATTGCCTTCCTTGTCGAGCTTACGCACTTGCACAAAGACAACCATGTCATCGAGATCATCGCAGCTCATGTACAGCTCTGCTTTGGGCATTCCGATGATCCGTGTGTGCTTATCGAAAGTATGTCGGAACTTGGATATAGAGCAGCGGTCCTCGGAATGATAAGTTGAGATGCCGGAAGATGGGGGCTTGTCGAGAAGTGCGCCACTATCTCCCAAGTAAAAAGAGCGATAGTCGGTGTTTGGCACGGGGAAATCAGGTAGCTCGATGTTGCTCTTGACTTTTCCCTCATCAAACTGTAGGGTTGTCCAACGAACTCGGGGTGTGTCTTCCCAGTCGTTGTCAATACCCTTGAGGTACTTATCGAAGAATTTCTACAAAGGAGTTAGCCTTGATTCTTGAAAGTTTTAACCAGTTTTGAGGACTGACCTTAAGCTCGAGATAGCTTTCCTTGACACCGTAAAGCTCAAACCACTCCTGGTGCCCACACCACTTGATCCATTTCTTCTCACTCGCCAGCTCCATCCAGCCACGCACGGCACCCATTGTGTGAATCTGACTGAGATCCGAGCCAGTGATGAAGGTAGGAATTTTGATCTTGCTGAAGTCAACTCGCTTGTCGTTCCAATAAGCACCGGCCTGAGGGCTGCGTCGATACATCTCGGCAAAGTCCTCCACGCCGTGCTGGCCCTTGATGACCAGAGTTGTGATGAGATCGAAGTTACTCATGGTGAACCAACCACCTCGGCAGAATTGCTCACGGAAGATATCTCCAGCGCCCTCCCAAGGTGCAATTGCCTTCAGTGATGGTGGGTTCTGGGCAGCGGCTTGCCATTGCATGATAGCCAAGTATGAGTTGCCAGCCATGCCAACGTTGCCATTACACCAGTCAAGCTTTGCTAGGGCCTCAATGACATCGTGAGCGTCCTCGGCTTCTTGAGCACCCATACAGACTGCATCTCCATCACTATTACCAGCACCTCTGGCATCGACATGGGCAATAGCATAGCCTTGGTTCACCCACCAAGCGGGGTCGAGGCCCTCGAACTTCTCCAGACCACTAACATCGTCCTTGGTCAAGCAGCAGGCCCAGACGCAGACGTTGAAGATCATGTCAATGGCCGAGTACTTCTTTCCATAAGGAGACCAGGAAACAATGACAGGCACCTTTTCAGAACCTGTAGGGCGATAGATATCGACATAAAGGCGACAGCCATCACGTACGACAATCTCAACATCGTGATCAATACGAATGTCAGAGTCGAGAGGTCGGGCATCAAAAGGTCTAGATCCCTTCTTTAGGACCTCTGACTTTCCGGGAGTAGGCTCGACATAGCCATTGTCGCCCACCTCAGGCTTGTTGAGGGGCTTGAAAGCAACCTGAACAGGAGGCGGCATCTTGGAGGCCTTGATAGAGAAGAGAGGGAATAGAAAGCGACGGGGCGGTAGGAAGAGTAAGGACCTCCAAGGTGTCAATGATGATGTTCCTTGGTGAATAACGCGGAATATGCTTTGCTTGATCTGGTTGAGTAACAGAATGAATATGATAGACAAGGCTCCTGGCTGGTTATTTCTGGCAAGAGGTTGAAGTGTGTCTTTAAGCTCCCCAGCTTCATATGTAACAGTTATTCACAGAATCCAATGTGGAGTTTTGAGCATGGTAACCGATGTATTTTCCATATCCGTAGGGACGGCCAAGGGTCGGGTCGGGCTAAAGCCCCCCCACGGGGTAAAAGTGAGGGGAAGATCGCTGGGATGCAATGCGGATGATCATTCAGATTGCGGGCGGAAATCATCATCCTCAATTGATTGCATGCGATTGGTCTCTGAGTGATCTCTATCCCCTGAGAACCTCACCAATGTCACTGGTTTGTCCTATTAAAACTAGGAAGTGGCTTTTGTTAGTGTCGTTCTAGGCGTTATCCGAGGTCTAGGCCTTGGTCTCCCAATCCGGCCCGAACCGAAGTCCTCCGAACCGAGAATACCTGAGATGGGGATTGCAATTGCTCTATCGATCAGCGAAAAGATGATTCCGAACCGACTGGAGGTTTCGTTGCCCCAGATATCGACGTCCTGAGTCCCGGATCTCAGGTATAACTAGCTTCAGCCTCAATCCATTCTTAGCGCTTTTCATCTCATCATCAAACAACAACACATTTTACTTCTATTCCCTTCACATCAACTTTCTACAAAACTAATCACACAAACAATATGTCAACCACAACCACAGTCGAGATGGCCCAAACGGTTGCCGCCCAGTTCGAGACCAAGGACCTGGTCGACTTCGACACGAGCAAGGTCTACGGTGACTGGCGAGATGAGTTCCACAAGTCTGGCTGCGTCTTGATCAAGAATGTCATCAGCCCTGAGCGAGCTCAATACTACTGCGATAAGCAGATTGAGTGGCTCAAGAAGTTCGAGCTTGGCTTTGACGAGAAGGATCCCAGCACCTGGACTGCTGATCACCTCCCTGTCAGCTTCAAGGGTGGTATGTACTACGGCTATGGCGCCACCCACGAGAAGATGGCCTGGGAGGCTCGAACCGAGCCCAAGGTTGTCGAGATCTTTGAGAAGCTCTGGGAGACCAAGGAGCTCCTGTGCTCTTTCGACGGCCTTAACGTGTCTATGCCGAACCGCAAGGACATCTCTTGGAGCCCCTGGCCCCACTGCGATCAGAATCCCGAACGTAAGGGGTGGGTAACCTTACTCTAAACTACTTGCAGAGCTAGACTAACTTCAGGGTGAAGTATGCAAGCCGTGCAGGGTCTTCTGAACTTTGCCCCCAACGGTCCTAAGGATGGTGGTCTCATGCTCATGAAGGGTTCTTCCAAGCTCTTCAATGAGTTTTTTTCTCACAAGCGAGAGTCCTCTGACCATGAAGATGCTCCTCCTCCTGAGATCAAGTACATGGACTTGTTCATCTTCAGCGAGAAGGACGTTAAGTGGTTCGAGGAGAGAGGCTGTGAGATGATCAAGGTGAACATGGAGCCTGGCGACTTTGTTCTCTGGGATTCTCGCACAATGCACTATGCCCGCTTCCCCGAGGGCGATCAGATCCGCCACGTTCAGTATGTCTGCATGACACCACGAAAGTTCGCCACAGAGGAAGCTTTGAAGGCCAAAGCGCACTGCTTTAACACATTCACCGGGACCACACATTGGCCTCATTGGTAAGAAACTCATTCTTGGCACGTCTGCTGGCTGCTAACCTTTTCCAGCAACATCCGCATGGCCCAGGAGAAGCCCATGAGGAATGGAGAGCTTTGCCCGAAGTACCGCACGGAACCATTTGAGAAGCCTGTAGTCACAGATCAGATCTTGAGATTGGCAGGTGTTAAGTCTTATGACGAGTGACGAATAGGATATGGAAATGGTGAATGGGTTGGGTCACAATGCTAAGTTGGATCGGACAGAGATCTTGTTACAGTATTTAAGATTATCCGCAATAAACGTTATGCTCTATACACGGAAGTCTCTACTTTTGAATTCGATTGTTACTCATTTACCTGGGTAAGAAACTACAAAGAGGTAGATCCTCTGACCAAAACTTTGATGAGTTTATGGTTGTGGCTGGTGCACCTTGGCAGTGATATTGACGAGCTTCGGGATAAGTCTGAGAAATCTCAAGAGAGGATTAGATCAATTTAGATGATGTGATGACTCTGCACTCACACATAATACTGCACCGAGATGATTTCCAACGGAGTCCTCGTGATAGGCTGGGCCTGCCCAGAACCTGGCATGGGGTTCCTCGCATTTGGCAAATCGCAAGGTCCGGACTCGGTTCGGTACAACACCAAGATCCGGGGTAGAATCCGGGGTGGCGATCTCGGTTCGTGACAAGCCTAGCCCAGTCAATGCATTTCTGCCCTGAATCGTACCGAGCCATCGGGATGTGGCCCCAATGCTATGCGGGGAAACAAGGTTTTGCGGGGAGTAGCACTAGCCAAGAACCCATTGAGATCACAAGCGAGGGCCATTTTCAGCTTCTGACCTAGTTCTATTATCTCTTGGCCAGGTTAATATTTATCTATAAAGTCCTGCGGCGCGGTCGTCTGCACTGGAATTCATCAGCTCCATCAACAAGGAGAGTCAACCAGAGAATCTTCAACCCAAAAGCCCAGTATCATGGATACCAAGTCCGATGTCAATTATGTCGAGCATATGGAGAGGGAGTCCCTCGACGTAATTGAGGTCTCAAAGTCCAAGATCGAGGTCAGCGGCACTGTCAAGCTCACTGAGGGCAAGATCGTGTTTATTCCCACTCCGACTGCTGATCCTCAGGGTACGAACGTCCCTTTTCTGAATTGTGGTTTTGATTGCTGACTTGGGTAGACCCCCTGAACATGCCCATGTGGCAAAAGATCGTTGTTCTCATTGTCATCTCGCTTTGTATGTACCGTTTGGGCTATATGACTTGCCAGCAGCTTGAACTTACACATCGCAAGTCTCTACCATTGGTCTGGCCCTGGTGTCAGGATTCGGTGGTCTACTGGGATTCTATATCCCAGGCTATGCCGCCGTCGGCAAGGGCTATGACGATATCACACACCTCATGACCTATCCCACTCTCTTTATGTAAGCAGTGATCCCTGTCCTCGCCCATTGTCGAGTGTTATGTCTGACAACTTCGCAGGGGTATTGGAAACCTCATCGGTATGCCTGTCGGTATCGCGGTCGGTCGACGAATTGTTCTCCTCGTAGCTACGATTGTTATGATACTCAGTGCTGGTCTATGTGCAGGAGCAACCACCTACGAATGGCATCTTGCCGGACGTGTTGTTCTTGGACTGGCTGCTGGTCAGAGTGAGGCCCTTGTGCCCATGATTACACAGGTATATCCCTCTCACCTGAGCAACTATAGGGTGTATCTAACAACGGACAGGAAATGTTCTTCCTTCACGAGCGAGGTCGCTGCATGATGATTCAGCAGACTATCCAAACCATCGCCACAGCTGTCTTCGTCATCTTCGCTGGCCCCATCGCTGGAGCCATCTCTCCTGAGTGGTGGTATGGCCTTGGTGCCATTCTCTCAGGCGTGTCTTTTTTCGCTGCCTTCTTCTTTGTGCCCGAGACCAAGTACTACCGTCCCAAATCATCCTTCCAAGCTGGTGGTAGCTCAGACGATGAGGCGGTCGTTTCAGTGTGCACAGAGCGCCCTGAGCTCGACTATGTCAACTTTGCTCCTCGCACTTGGCGCTCTGACCTCCGATTGTGGGTTGGCGCACCTGAATGGAATAAGATCATCGAAATCTTCACTGTAAGCTGCACTATCCGTTGTATGTTCTGTCCTAACCTTTGCTAGCAAACCTTTGGTCTTATGCTTTTCCCTAATGTCCTCTGGGCCCTTTGCCTCAACGGGCTTACCTTGGGAGTAAACATTGCTATAGGAACCACCTATGGACAAATTGTGACCAGCCCTCCCTACAACTGGCCCCAGTCATCAGCTAGTTACGTCAATGCTGGTCAAATCGTTACCTCTCTGGTTGCGCTACCCTGCTTTGGCTACGGATCTGACAAGCTCATCAAGTGGTTTGCCAACCGACGCAACGGTATCCATGAGCCTGAGGTCCGTCTGATTCCTCTTGCTTTGCCCATTGTCGTCGGTGTCTTTACTGCTGTCTTGTATGGACTCGGTGCTACGCATCCCGAAAATTATCACTGGTTCACCTATGTTTGGGCTGTGGCGGTAAGTATCTCGATTCAACGCGAACAACTATTGGCACTAATCATTCAAAGGGATATTACTTCACTTTCGTCGGTGCTAACATTGTTGCTATTACATACCTTCTCGACAGCTATCCTCAGCGTGCCGGTCCTCTCTTGGTCATTATCTGTGCTGTACGAGGTATTATGTCCTTTGGCGTGTCCTACGGTATCCAACCCTTCATTGAGAGGAACGGTTACGATGGCGCATTTGCAGTATTTGGTGGATTGACTGGTGCTTTCGGTGTTCTTGGTATCTTTGTCTTTGTTTGGGGGAAGAAGATCCGACAGTTTACTGGAAAGTATGCTGGCGACAAGGACAAGAGTGATTAGACTCGGCGGTCAGAAGGCTTATACCTACATGATGCCTATAGCGGTTAGCTTACTGGTCAGATTTACGATGCTATGAGATTCTAGTTTAGTGGTTGATCCGAATTGATGTTGTTTGTAACTTTTACAAAATGCGGGTTCCCAGACTGAGTATAACCATGCCGCATGTGATGAGAGCAAAACTTCGCGATGAGCCTTTAGCAAAGAATGAGGCAGTTTTAAGCAAGACGTCAAATAATTTTATGATTAAAAGCTTGCTGTTAGATTTAGGACAGATATGTGGCAGCTCTGTTTTCACCCCCGATAAATAATGCCCTATCAAGAAACCCCCCGAGAACTTCACTTATCATTTTGCACTTCTGCTCCCTTTTTGTCCAGTTCTTATTCGGGTTGTAAATATTGAATATTAGTCAATGGTTCAGTGCTAATACTATATATCTCAACCTATTCGCCCGATCATGGACTTGCAGTGCCATCCCTTTGACGACCTTCCCAGTCCTCAGCACCGTTGTAGTCGCAGTTATACTTCATGAACTGAGCAGGATCGAGGTTCACCTTCTTACTAACACCATCTGTTGCGGGCTTCGCCTGCTCCCTGCTGAATTTCTGAATCAACGACGCCCTGTCGTATCTTGCAGCAAAGACCCTCTCCAAAGCTGTGCCAACTTCATCTCTTGACTGAACATTGGCCAAAAACGAGGCAATAGCTTCTGCATCCTCGACACTTTGCGATGCACCTTGCCCTTGCGTCGGAAGCATAGCATGCGCTGCGTCACCTATCAAGATAGCTCGTCCCTTGACCCAACGCGGCAGTGGATCTATGTCCCGGAGCTGCCAAAGTCCGATATCCGGGGCTGCTCGGAAGATGTCGTGTAGCCATGAAGGGAAGTCTGAGTATGCTTCCAGAAGCTTTTCAATACTGCCGGGAGCTACCCAGCTATCTGAACTCTCTTCCGCAAGCTTCTCATCTGGGACCAAAGCAACGATGCCGTAGAGCTTGCTGCCTCTTCCGGGGCCCATGATTACCCTTCGGTCGTGACCCATGATCATTGTTGTTTTGGGATCACGAGGATCCAAGATCTTCTCAGGTAAAGAGATATCCTTGAGGTTCTCGGTGGGGATAAGCATTCGATAGGCTGATGTACCAGTCGGTAGAGCATTTCTCTCCTCACCAACAACAGCTGTTCTGACAATGCTGTGAATGCCGTCCGCGCCAATGATAACATCTCCGTGGATTTTCTCGCCAGAGTCGAGAGTTACTATGCCTTCATTGCAGTCTACGCTCGCCACTTGGCAGGCAGTTCGAATTTCTACGGGCTTTCCGTAGGCAGTCTCACTAACTGCTGCCTCTCCAAGAGCAGCTTGCAAGTCTTGTCGGTGATAGAGCAGGCGCTCGGCACCGAATTGGCCCTTTTGGAATGGTAGCTCTCTGACCAAATTACCTTCTGCGTCAAAGATTCTAAATCCTCGATCTGCTAGAGGCTCTGCACTCTCAAGAAATGGATCGAGTTTCCACTTGGTGACGATTTTGCTTGCGTTTGGCTGTAGCGAGATCAAGGCACCGACTTCACGCAGAAGACGGGAGCGTTCAAGCACCGTGATACGTCTGTTGGGGTGCTTTAGAGCAAAAGCCTGCGGTGAGTTAGCTATTTTTTTGCCGTCCAGAATCCATTACCAGAAAGACTTACAGTGGCGAGACCGGCGATACCGCCACCAACAATGACAATATGTAAATCAGGCATGCTTCCCATGATGAATTCGGTATAGTTTGGTGCTGTATGTTTTTGTTTCTTTCAGTCATCAAAATCCATGGATCACATACCAATCGTATCTTATACAGTGGTGCCAGAGTCTTATCAGAAGCACGCTAGCATCGTGTTGATCAACGGGCCAGCAAACCGAGCCCCCGAACCGAAGTTCCGCTGCATGAACCGAATGGTGGACATGAAGCCAAGCCGACGATCAGCTGTACCCCCCACACGTCCAATAGAGGCTGAATGTATGTCCGAGATAAATGCCGAAACGAACCAAATTGCCCGCAGCCCTTGGATCGTCGTGGTACACAACATGAGCCGAAGCAGAGTAATTCGTCTGGCGATGTCAGCACCGAAGCCATCAAGTCACGATAAACGTTTTGGCATTTTAGGTACAAGATCATCTGTGAACGAGATTACACAGCATCTAAGATTGTCTAATGCTGTGACTTCTGACCTAATACTTATGGCAATACCTGGCCAATTGACTACGTAGGCGAGATGACTTAAATTTGCAGAATGAGGGCAATGCTACTGATATTGCCGCGAGGACGGATACACGCGTGTAAACGTGTCAACATGTTCCGTGATACTATGCTCAAGCTGCTGTTTCGTTCTTTGCCTAAGTGGCGAGCATTCAAGAGCCACCCGCGGTAACAAAACACTGCACTGATATCCCTCAACTCAACATATAGGCAGGTAGGTCAAATTAAAATCCGCATATCATCGAATTCAAATAAAGTTATCTTCTTATACTTGGTAAAATCTGATCTTATTTGCTTTGCTGTACTCGTAATTTATAATATTATACGACGCTATTCTAAGTTACTTTTAAGAAGAAAGAAAATATTAGACCTTTGCTCTGATATCATCATAAACCTCTCCTGATTTTAAGTTCATACAACTTACTGTGCCATTTTATTTTAGCCCGCCTGATGATTATAACTTGTTAAGGGGACGCTTGTTCATCATTGCAGACCTACCAAATCTACGAGAGGCGTTACTAAATAAACTTGAACTCCAAAGGATTGGTCGTTTAGTAGCTAGAACGAGCACTACATTTTTCTTATATAGATACCAGAGCATAGGTAAAGACAGTTAATGTGTAGCTACCAATACAAATAAGATAATAAATCTTCTTTCTCTGTAAACTTCCCAACTTCTTTAAGAGGCTTCTGTCTTGATGTAAGGAATACCTGTTAACTTGAACGCCCTCTCTCCCAGAACTGGCTCATGGAGAGGCCTCTCGCGCACAACATGGTCAGGCTTCCCGTTCCTCTTGGCCTCGTTAGACCCAAGATGTCTAGCGTTGGGCCAATGGGTCGTGCCGAGTCGTTCCTCAAATGCCCGCTTCTTGCGGATAAGATCTTCTTGGGATGCCTCAGATACGGGCATGAAGCAAGTGTAGATAGCGAAGCGATCCTGGCTTCCCTTGACAGGGACGTTATAGTGAGGGGTTCGAGAGTCCCAAAGGATCAGATCACCAGGATCAGCTTCAACCTTGTGCCACTCACAGCCATGCTCCTCCAGCCACTTCATGCCCTTGTCGGTAAAGCCATACCACTCCTTCGTCCAGGCAGGAATGCGCTCTTCTGTGCCACGGATGTCATTGTGGAACTCTGTGCTCTTAGCATGGCCGCCCTTGGCGACGATAAGACCACCATCGTTAGGGCCGTTGGGAAGAAGGTTGACAAGTCCTTGGAGGCAACGGAAGCCTGGCACATCGGGATCTTGATCTTGATGAGGCCAAGGCTTATTCTCAGGTAGGTTCTCCCTGTTAGCGAAGCCGTAGTTGATGGCGTCAAATGACACTATAAGATCCTCAGTGCCAAGAGCCTTTTCGAAAGCGCCGATGACGCCAGGCTCGGAACGAACGCCCCAGACAAAGTCCTCGTGGGCGGCGCCATAGTTGAGAAGCATGCCCTTCTCGTTGATAACAGGGAGTTTGTCGGGGTGAACGGAAGATGGGTCGTTGCGGTTGTATCCTAGACCACTGAGGAGTTTTAGCCAACAAGCTGATACTGTTCGGTAACGGTGTACTTACAAGCTCTCGATGAGTCCATACATGCGGTTGGCGTAGCTCAGAGCTCGCTCCTTTGGAATGGCGCCCTTGACGACTGCATACCCATCGCGGACGAGGTCGTCTCTCCAGTCGCCATATCGTCGATCGTTGCCGTCAATCTTGATACGCTCAAGTCCCTCCGGACGGAGAGTGAGAGTGGGGTGCTGCTCAGTGGTGGTAGTGGTGGTGGTTGCTGATGGAGCCATCTTTGGGGACTGATCTGTGCTCAAGAACTGTGCGGTAGTGGCAGTTTGTGAAGGCAAGAAGTGTTAGATCAGATAGGTAGTTGTGAGTCTGGATTCAACTAATCTTACAACTCGTAGTCTCGATTCCTCTTTATATCAAGCTCGAAGCTGCGGCTAGTCGGCTCCACAACTTTCCAGTTGGGGCGCATCAGCTAAAATCCAGGGTAATACTAGTGAGCATATCATGAGCTATTGAAAGTGCCCCGACCCGAACCGAATCACCGATCCGAGTCGGTTCATCTTGAAAGGGAAGCAGACGCGTGATAAGCATGAAGGCTTGTGATTAAGTTTCTGCAATGCATCGAGGATCCGAGGATGATGGCTAATGGTTGTGTCAAGAATTTGAACTTGGGGAGTAAAAGGTAGATGAGTATAGTTTCCGGTTGCACGTAGATCGATTTAGCTAGAGGCAGGGCTTTGCCGGCTTAGAACAACAAGACGTCACATATGCTGAGTACGTATTCGTTATTTAAAAGACATATTCCCTTTTAGAAATTGCTGCAGCGCGTGATGGCTATAGGTTACATCCGGAGCGAGGATATGAATTGGCGTCGAGTAAGGGATGTCACGCTACATTACCTCAAGCCATAGTAAGTGAAGGTCAAGTGAGGCTCTTCCATCTTGAGTAATTATGCAAAGAGGAGAGATCGAACATATATGGACTAATTTCATGGCAATATTTTCTTATCTTATGCAAATCGCAAAAGCGATTCGATATAGCCACGACGGCATGATGGAACCCGAACGCGTCGAGAGTGATGGCACTCACAAGCCTCTTGGTCAACGTAGCATCTTCCACTACATCACGCATAATAGTCATGGTTCGAGGCAATTTCACGTACGGTAAGCCCCTACAATGAGCCTGTGAGCACATCCGAAGACGGTTCGGCTCGGTGGCAACCGACGAGGGTGATCATGTCAAGATCTATATCAAGCAAACCCCCGCCAGCAACCCGTAGCTTGTCTTCATATTTGCTAACGACCTTACATCGCTGTAGGCGTCTTTTAAACCTTCGAAGCGAGATTGCGGGGATAAAAGCGCATTATTGAGGTAGACTCTTCCAGGGAAGTATTCGGGTTCGGATTTGATGGTTCATCGATAACGGACTATTCTCGACAGAAGGCTCGTGTAATTAAGGCGACTAAGGGTGTATATATGATACATCTCCAACTCCCCACATGAAATCTCTCTTCATTAAACGCACATTACTCAGCCTAGGCCCTGATCGCCTATAGTGGCGAAATCGCTCTCCATCACGGCCCAGAAGTGATCCAACGGCATAGCTTGAAACGGATCCTGAAAGTACTCGAGCGGATCGAAAACGAACGAGTCTGCGTCAACATCACAAAACTGACTCGGCGATAGTATTCTCTGATCAATATTCACATCTTGCACATCCTGCTGTGAGGGTCTCTGGGTTTGGTCAACAGGCATGGTATCGCCGGATAAGACTTGATTCACCCGCTCCGACAGTTCTAGTACCCCTTTAACGAACTCACTGTGCTGACCGTAGCGTCGGTAACAGTCAGCAATGTAATCAGATGCTGTTCTGACGAGTTCCCCATCTGATCGGCCCATGCGCTTGTGAGGCTTTTTAAATGTCTGCAGCGCAAGTGTTGTTCCTGCTAAGAACGTCGGAGTCGGAGTGAGAAGCAGGAAGTCGGGCTGGGAATCTGCAAACTCGGCTACTTGGGTTATGATGGACCTTGCAGCCTCCACGCAGGTGGTTTGGCTCTGCAATAGCCGTGATGTGCTTTGGAGCCTGGTTTCATGTTTCAAAATCTGCTGATGAAATGAAGCTTCAGGGAAAATAAGCGATGCTCTCAGCAGAGTGATTTGCGCCTTGGGAACGATTAGCGTCATATACTCAGCTGAAGTATCCTCGGTACTCACTTGATGGAACTGTAGAGAGAGGAAAACAGCAAATGACCGTTCTTCTGAACTCTTCGCATTATTCTGATTTGACTTGGCATCTTCGGACGTGTCGTCAAGCCAATCAATCAAGGCCTGGTCCATCTGTGCAATTCCAGACAAAAACTCAAATGCATTCTCCGCTCTCCGTTGGAAGATATGCTCACTAATCTTCCCGATCAGGAGAGAAAGGGACACCCATCTGATGAAGTATGGATCCAGGTCACTACTTCTGTCTGGTAAAGGTTGGTCACAATCGGTTATTTCTATCGCGCTTGGACGACCGGTTTCCAACTGCATGGACTTCTCCAAAGCATAGCAAGCCCACCATACTCTAGAGTGTAGTTTTCGATCGACGTGGCTGCCAGAATTTCCGTTCGGATTTGATATTACGATCTTTCGGTGGAAGCCTATTGAGTAGCCGATTCGGATAGCCTGCCCGAGGAGATGCCAGCATTGGCCTTCTTTTCCTGAGTAAAAAGTCAGATATGTTTAGTGATAGGGTATGGTGAATTACCTCTTGCGCGCATAGCGACTGCGAGTAGGACAAGAGCTTGTACTGAACTCATATATGGAAAACTTAACAAGTGGCTAACAAGGGAGTAGGCTCCAGTAAGATAGCTTGTTGCTGCTGGTGATATTGTACCCTCGTAGTCGTCCATACCAATACTCAAGACCGTGTAAATAGCAGCCAGAGCAGGCGCGTCTACCGGAGTGATGGCTCCTTGCAGTCCCGTCGAACATGTCTGTTGGAGATCTGAAAAGCGGAGAACATCGGATATAAAAGCAGTATGGTCGAGTATAGGGACGAGAGGATGCGTGCGACTGAAATATTTCTTTATGCAGGGTTCCATGACTGACATGCTGGGCAAGTCTGGTAGGCTAGGCACCAATGGTAATGAGTATTCTTCGGTGAAGCACATTCCCCATCGGAAATGTCGACCAATGGGATCTAACCCGCGTCGCTGGAGGAAAAGGTCGATGAATCGGGTGAGGCACTGTAGGCTGCTGGAGCCCATGTACTACGCCGGAGTTTAATAAGCATATCAGAGTGAGAATGCCGAGTACTGACCTTGATTCGATGGGACGACTCATCAGTGTTCATCACCACGTCAGGACTATCATTGCTCTGTCCACTGGTACCGCTTTCTGGAGTAGTCTGACTCTCCTGGTACGCGCGCTCAATCCATGACGGCAGTCTCTCCTTGTTTCCAGCAGCTGACAACGGCGTCGTGGCTGTGTGCTGCGACGTCGGGGAGCTATGCTGATTCGCGATGGAAGCTCGACGTTGTACTGGTGATAATGTCGAGATACTCTGCGAGTTCTTATGTGGCCATTTTCTCACTGCCGGGCCATTGGGACGCCGCGGGTCGAAGGTTTGGCACTCGTCGCCCCGAAGGACGCAGTTGCGACATTTGGGCGTTGTCGCGTCGCATCGCACTTTGCGCTTGCGACATTGTGTACACGCCAGGGAGAGACGACCGCGCTTGGACCGCGGTGGTCGCGGTGTTGGAGAAAGACTTTGCGGTTCTGATGATACAGAGTCTACGGCGGAAGACATCTTGTCACGTAGGGAGTTGAAAATAAAAGGAGATCAGAAACTCGTTCCTCTCGGCGAAAGGTTGGCCGAGGGTGTCGCCAACAATTTGTATTCCCCGCAGATAACCAGGCTCTCGCGACGAGAGTCCGGGGTAATTTGGCACTAAAGCCTGTGGCTTTCCCTGGCTCCCCCGCATTCGTGGGGGATCTCCCAATTGCGGAAGAGCATCGCGGCTTTGTCTGAAGCGTGATCATGCGTGGACATCGCGACGGGGGTCGTCTCGCGGGGTAAACTGCAAAGTCTGGGGGTTTCCTTGAAAGAGCACTAGAGGCCCCCGCGATGGTCGAGGCCCGGCGTTGGCTTGGTCATGTTCGATGACGGCACTTCCATTGGAGACAAGACCTGCAGACGGTTGAGGAGGCGCTGCTGCCGAGCTTCGGTTCAATCCGGTTCGTTCGGTTCGGGAAAGGGTATCCTTTCTGCGAGTGCCAAATTTCCTCCCTGTAAGCCTCCACCACAATTTCTCGGTTTATGGAAGACTTGGGCGCTTTAAATTAGGAGTCGGGAATACTTGGGTAATTTTTAGTATAAACTATGCTAGATATTCTCCCCCCTAATTAGCCAAACGGTTGAGGTTTTTGACACCTTTGGCGAGTCAGCTCCGCGGTCTTCGCAGAACGTGACTGATCCGACTCAGAGAAGCCAATTGGGAACTTTCAGATATCGTTCAAAGCCAATCATACTCAATATGAAACAATTATTGTCTCTCTCCCGTTGGCAGTAAGCCAAGTTGAAGATCATCGACCGGGGTCATTGATTGCGCCGGACCGAAGCGAACCGAAAGCACCAGTATAACCTCGAATAAGTGGTTCGTTCGATGTTACTCTTTTGTCTACATAATCACGATCTCTGTTTCCACCACTGTTCTGACCGTTACACCACGCGTATTATGTCAGGTATTCAGCAGTCACAGCCACTGCCACTGCCACAGTCGTCTCCATCTCAAGATGAAGCTCCAAAGGAGAAAGCCTCTGTGGGTGCCCGCCTCGAACCTGTCGAGACAGGGGCCTCGTACCAGCCTCCATCCATGGGAACTCTTCAGCGCCGCCTAGTCGTTCTATCCCTCTGTCTTACCCTCTTCCTCTGCGCTTTGGACACGACAATTTTATCAACGGCTCTCCCTACTATCGCCAATGAGCTTCATGTCTCTGCTCGCGAGTATGCCTGGATCGGCTCCTCGTACACTTTGTCCACCACAGCAGTGACACCTGTTTGGGCAAAGGCCTCCGATATTGTTGGTCGCAAGCCATGTATGATGACTGCCACTGGCTTTTTCATGGCTGGGAGTCTCATATGTGCTCTGGCAAACTCAAGTGGCATGCTTATTGGTGGAAGAGTAGTTCAGGGTCTGGGTGGTGGCGGTTGCATGATTTTAATAACTGTTCTCATAGGGGATCTATTTCCTCTAAAAGATCGTGCCAAGTACTACGGCATTACGGGACTTGTGTTTGGTATAGCGGGAGCAGTAGGCCCGGCTCTCGGCGGTGTCTTTTCCCAAGCTGTTACATGGAGATGGTGCTGTAAGTGTGTTTCCAAGGAAGAACAATTCGACAAATACTAACACCATCCTAGTTTATATAAACTTACCGTTCGAAGGTGCTGCTCTGATAGGACTCTTCTTCATGCTCAAGGTCAACATCGAAAAGGAGCCTCTCATCGACGGATTGCGCAGCCTTGACTGGACTGGTTTCGCCTTCATTATCGGCGGGACCATCTGTTTCCTTTACGGACTCGAAGCTGGCTCTGGTGGTCTCGCGTCTTGGAACTCGGCCTTTGTCATTTGCCTCTTGGTCTTTGGAGTACTCATCCTGGCCATTTTCATGGTTTGGGAGGCCAAATTTGCCAAGAACCCCATCATCCCAATCCGCATTTTCCAAAACAGAAGCAATATCGCAGCCTTCGCTGTGGCCAACCTACACTCCTTCATTTTCATCTCGTACGACTACTTTTTGCCACTCTACTTTCAGGTCATCCTAGGATTTTCGCCTATCATATCCGGACTCACACTGTTCCCTCTGGTTCTGCCCATGTCTGTATCAACCATGCTTGGAGGAGTTTTCGTGAAGAAAACAGGAAACTACAGGATCGTGATCTTGATTGGTGCTGTTCTCATGACTCTAGGAACCGGTCTATTCATCATTCTGGGCCAGCGGAAGGAGTGGGCCAAGCTGGTCATTTTCGAAGTCATCGCAGGTTTGGGCTGCGGTGTCCTCTTCCAGAATCCCATGATAGCGCTGCAAACCCACGTTCGACAAAAGGATATGGCAGCGACCATGTCAGCCTATACCTTCATGCGTGGTCTTTTTGTTTCTATATCGATTGTTGTGGGGACGGTTTTGATTCAGCGGACCGTTCGGGATGGCAACTTGACGGCCGTGTCCGATGAGAAGGAGCAGGGCGAGACTGACAAGCAAGGATATATCAGCGGTTTACGGGTCATGTGGGCATTCTATACTGCGTTGTGTGGACTTATGGCCCTGTCGGCCGTCTTTATCCGACCGAAGCCAGCGAAAGTTGAACCGAGTAGTGAGACAGGCAGTGTAACACAGCAGAGTGATAATAAGTGTTGATAGTATTTTCTAGGTCGGCTATATATCTACGATCCATGCCAGGAATGAGAGCTAACCTCTTTATCTACTGAAATGAATGAGGCGTTTGGACAAGAGGCCATTAGCGGTGACCCCTCAGTGTTTAGATTGTCTCATTTTCTCTTGACTTCGTCAGCTCCCTTGGGGTAAAATGTGCCGCTATGCCTAAGCCTTTTGACGCCGGAACGGACGGGTAAGCAGGTTCTTTCCCATCCACCACGTGATGGGTATGACATGATGCTGACAGGGCTCGCCTGAGGAGCAGTCCTGAGATTGAGAAATCTGCATTCTCCAATGATGGATATCTTTGCGACTCTTCCGCCGGAGCTGATCGCTCCCATCCTTAGCAATTTGCCCGACCTCAGAAGTCTATATAATATCTCTAAAGCGTCACCACATATCTTTCATTTTTTGAACGGCTCACTAGGTGCTGAGGTTCTCGACAGCGTCCTTGTATCCTCGGCTCAAAACCTGACAACAACACCATGGATACCACACATTCTACGCCTGGTGGCTCTTATCAGGCATTGCTCTCCGATCAACCAGCCAGCTAGTAATCTCACCACCTTCACCACCAAATTCATAATGCCAACGACCTTCCAAAATACTGAGGGCCAACGGGTCCCGGACTTGCAGTCGTGGCCACCAGATTGTGTACCGCATATTCGACTCAGTCATATAATGCAAGGCCCTCAAGCATTCACGCCACGACAAATGATTTTTCTTGCCCAAAAGATCAATGCGCTTTCAAGAGAGTGCTTTAACTTCTTCCACGAGCGTATTCAAGCAACCAAGCCACAGCATCTCACTGATAAGTGCTACCACCTCAGCACACTTCCTTGGACTCCAAGACCAGACAGTCAGACATTGGGCCAATCGTACAAAGTAAACACCGGAGGTGGAGCATCCTGGTATGAGACGCAGCGAATTTCCTTGGGGTTCTGGTGTCTTCAGCTTTGCTACGAGCTGAGCAATGCGGCCCTGGAGAGCCGGCTTGGATGGTCAGCCTCTGATGTCGAAGCGGTTCGCGATATGGGATCTGGAGCGACATGCTTGTCTGGACTCAAAGGATCCAGGATATGGATCGCTCGAGAACCGATGTGGTCTGCACTACTTTATGCCCGGCATTTGGAGGGTTCTTCAGATGAAAGTTCCTGTGTGGGCGATACCGATGTCGTTAACAGAGGTCTAAGTGTCTTTTTCAATACAGGGTTCCAATCTTTAAAGGACAAGCATTATCAGCTGCCGGCCCCGAGGCAAGCAGCTACAGGTTTCGAATGGCCGACAAATGTTCTTCAACCACCTCCATTCTCTTGCATCGATCAGAAGGATGCGTTTGCTTATCATTGTTACAAGGTACTCGTCGGATGTAAGGGTTTGCGATGGGCCGGGCCTCTGTTATGTCCTAGGGGGAGTCCTCGACTGAGTGAAGGGTTACTGTTTCGTCCATTCAGACGTTTGGGCTTTGGTATCTGGGATGAAGAACGTCTTGTTGAAATGGAAATGCTCGATGATCCTGAGAATAAGAGGCCGCGGCGATTTCATGTTTGGTGTCAGGATCAAGTCTTCACTTGGACGAGTCTTTTGAGTCCAGGGGAGATGGAAGAGTTGCGGGTGTACCAAGAAGCGCTCCAGCTGAAGGAGGAGCGTGAGTTTGGGGAGCTGATTGTCAGCGGCAACTAAGTGATATCTCGATATTTGTATTTTGTAGAGAGCGTAGTTTGAGAGACAGACGCAACTATATGAGTCAACTCCATATGTTCCATGTATTCTTGTTAGAATCAGACCGTATACCGAATGTTCCTCGATAAGTACTACATGTGGGTTTCAGAGTGGCTGTGCCTCTTCTGAAACCCGATTAGTAGCCATTTGCTCCATTCCGTCATAGTTCAGTAGCCACGGTGAACATATCAACCTAACGCCCCGCTGTCAGTGCATCATCACGATGGCGTTTACCCTTGTTAGTGGCCTGCTCTAGGCAAGAGGGACGGGCGAACGACTTAAGCGCAACTGCTTTAGTATTCGAAGACTGGATTATCAAAAGTCCGGGTCACGCATTTCCTCACGAATCCAATTGCCCAACATTCAGTCAATAAACCATGTCAGGACATCACCGTCGCTGATACCGCACCCCTGCATTACGTACAACTTGGCACTTTGTCCTACCTTTCACAACCTATTATCTTCAACATTATTCGTCTTCGCCAGTTTCATTAGCACCAACTTGTGAATACCCGTCTACCATGACCGTCTTCGATGTCGATGAGGAAGAAAACATCGCCCGCATGCGTCGCGGCGACTTATACTATGCCTTCACGCCTGAATTGGTCGCTGCCCGCAAGCGTTGTAAGCGCGCCATTGCCCGATTCAATGCGGCCGAGGACCTGACCCGCCGCGAGATGGCTGAACTTTGGAGGGAGTGAGTTGAGTCTGCATGGGAAATTAATCCACAGTTAATAACATGTGTTCAGAATAACCAATGATCAACTCCCGCTGCCTCCACCTGCAGCCACAGAAGATGAGGAGGACCTTTTGCTGCATGAATATCCTTGGGTCGAAGCGCCAATCAAGATGGACTATGGCACCAATGTCAAGGTCGGAACCAACGTCTTCATCAACTTCAACTGTACCATCATCGATACATGCACTGTTTCTATTGGTTCAAGAACCCTGATAGGCCCAAACGTCTCTTTCTTCTCAGGGACTCATCCTCTTGATCCTGAGCTGCGCAATGGCACAAACGGGCCAGAGATGGGCGGTACCATCACCGTAGGGGAGGATTGCTGGATTGCCGGTAACGTGACTATCCTCCCAGGTATCACCATTGGCAAGGGGTCTACAATCGGGGCAGGAAGCGTTGTCACAAAGGTTAGTGATATCCCCTCCGTCACTCCCCACCAAGGGCTGACTTTTCTCAGGATGTGCCTCCTTATCATGTTGCAGCTGGGAATCCAGCCAAAATTCTGCGCAAGCTTGAAAGGAAACCGAAGGGAGAGCAGGACATACAGGGCAACGTTGCTGGCACTTAGATGTGAAACCTACCAAACTCATGCGGCTTCTTAAGACTCTGTAAAAGCCATGGGTATTACCTGAGTCTTCAATACATAAGTAGCTTAACCAACTCTCGAAACAGACCTAGTGACAGTCACCACACAGTCTATACGAGGTATTATAGGAAGACTGGCCTATCTTTCCCACCAACTCTGTCATGAGTCACTGATTGGCCACTACTTACTGTCATTTTTCGATCAAACTAGCTGTGTCATCTATGAGGCCAAGGTCGTTTCACGAAACACTATCAGTTGTTATGCCATCTGCCAGTTGGCGTTCCTTCTGTCGAGCCAGGCTGGTCGGTCTGGTAGCAAACTCGGACGAAGTCACAGGACAAGTCATTTTAACAGTTATCTCCCTTGGGCAGCCGGGTGTATAGTATCGGACTATCAGTGAGATGGCGGACTCAGATTAACCTATTGTCGCCAGTTGTTTGAACCACCGCTGAAGCCACCTCGACCACCACCACCAGTTCGGGGAGCCCGTTCTTCAGCCTTGTTGACCTTCACGCGGCGACCATCGACTCTATATTTCCACCGCTATTAGAAACGTCCTGACGCTGAATAGTTCGCTCAAGAGCCTTGATTCGAAACTTACTCTTGGTTGTCCATCTGCTCGATAGCCTGGTTGGCCGCTTCTTCTTCAGCGTATGTTACAAAGCCGAAGCCCCTGGAACGCTGGGTTTCGCGGTCGAAGATGACTTTCTGATACATGGACTTAGTACGCGGTCGGTAGGTTGTCAGCGCTTTCGATGCTCACCGCCTCTGTGACCTCGCCGAATTGAGCGAAGCTCTCTCGGAGCGACTCATCCGTTGTGTTCCAAGAAAGGCCTCTGTTTATCTTTTGTGTCAGATCGCATCCCATTGGGTTTTTCCGGGTCTTTCTTACCCGACGAAAAGTTTGGTACTCATAGTGAATGACTGGTATGATTTCGGGATGATGATAAGGAATCGTCAGGCGAATGAAAAATACCCCCGCTCGTTTTATAGCACCAAAAGCCAACGTGTCCTTCCCTGCTCTGTTAAAACACGTCACTCAACGCCGAAACGATGACGCCATGCGGTACCCATCACAGTGCTGTTGGCCAATCAGTCGAAGCAATTTTTTGTGTCAACGAATCATATCGTAGCCCAGCTACCCTTGCATGTTAGCAGAACCCTAAGGCGCTAAGATTTTTGCTACACATTTTAAACAAGCAGCTGAAATCGGCAGTAACTAGCAGGCGAACACGTGCAGGGTAGGCTGTCGCACCTTGATGGTACATGCCTGCCCTTCCTGTGCCCTATCCATTCATGAGATTCGATACGCCCTGGGTGTCATTTTTGGCTTCTGCCTTTATCATAAGGCATATTCAACTGCCTGCAAGGCTTCACGGTGAAATTACTATTATTATACCAAGAATTATCGCGGAGACTTTGTTCTCTTCGAATGTGGTGTAACTTCCAAAGCATTCAATTTTTTTACGCCTTTCGAGGATTGGCTGGTAGTGGAATCGAGGCAGATGATATATCAGTACAAACAATCACCGACCACAGACCTTATTTCGAGACATTGGAGGCACAGAGGTGTGCCCTGACGTGATATATCCAAGCACATATATCTACTGATACAACAGGTATGTCAGCTTCTAGATACATACGTCTCTATAGTGCAGTTTACTATAGATAGAGCAACTCTATTCGCCAGTGGTGAGAGCCTATGATATACATATGGCCGTTTAATTACCAGTACTTTACTCAATACTAAAGTCAAGTGGAAAACTAAGTATTGGTGAAAATGCAGGCCCGTCCATCGGTCAAATATCCTTACTCCGAATATGATAACTGATAACTATAAAGAATTCAAGGGTTGACTGCAAATGATTCATGATCTCAATGATCTCAATTTTTAGTTAAGGGTACAACGAGGATATTGTGTCGTGGGAGCTCTAGTATTCTCACCCGAGTCAACGCAATTGCCCATAAGCTAAAAGCCTATATTGCTATCGTCCTATCATGAATTGCCAGGGACACTTCGTTAGGCATCGGAAGAGTGGTCTGCTTTCGATTCGTCTTTTGAATTTTCGTAATAAACGTAAGCAAGGTCACTCTCACATAACTTCCAGACTCCGATACTGGTACAAAGGACAGTTAGATCTGCAGCGTCTGGCGGTCACGATCCAGACAGGTTGGGCATGGTTGAAAGTAGACACGAGACCATCTTCATTCAAGCGACATGCTCATTTCGCATAGGCCGGCATTACCATAGTCTTATATCAGTAAACAGCTTCGGGAGTGTGGTATTGATAGCATAGACTAGATATTTCCCAACTCGGCGATGAATAGGCACTCAATCATCATGACTACCTCAGGACCACCCATCTCTGTTACTACCTCCTCCACC